>JAAEAF010001501.1:0-198527 GCA_011037195.1 Triatoma infestans | reverse complement strand
ATCGAAGATAAAAGTATCAAATCAAATATACGTACACCATTCTTTCTATAGCTCATCATAACTCACCAACTCATCATCTAACTACCTCTGCATCATGGAACATCACTCAGCTTTTATTATTATTATTATTTTTTAATTTAAGGCGCGTCAACATCAATAGTCATTGGCGCTCGGAGCCTTCTCAGTGCACTGCCGGCCTATGAACAGAGCTCTCTCGTTACAGACAACACTGTACATACCGGACAGTGAGTTGTACAAGTATTAATATTATTATTATTAAATTAAAGAGAAATGATATAAAACGAGATAAATCTAAGAGAGGATGCTTTCAAAACACTTCCTTCCTCTAACTTGTTAAACAGCAATTTTGTTCCAATTATTATATTTCCTGTGTAGGATATTAAGGGAAGATAAAAAACAGTCAAACTGAATGTATGTAAAAAAACGGCGCGTTTGTAGATCTGGTATCTTGTTTTTTTTTTTTTAGCCAAATTCTCTCAACCAGAAATAACACTTTACTGAGTGGGTTTTTCAGGTTTTTTGTTTCTCCAAAAGAGCTGTATCGATTTTTCTAATACCGAACTTTTGGATGATCTTGGTGGAACAGCAACATAACCTTCTCTCTGATGGAATGCCAATCCAGTATGTAGTGTTTGGTTATACCCTTTTAAGATACGTTTCTTGATCTTCTTCTATGCAGGTGTTTCCTTGCACCAAGTAGACAAATATTTCTATTCTGAACGTCGGCATCGCATATGGCTAGTGAGTTCTATCATCTGTATATGCCAGCTATTTTATGGTCTTCCCCTTTTTTGTCTTCCGGCAGGTTGCTAGCTTAGAGCCACTTTCTTTTTTATTGGAAGTTACGCATCGTTCCTACGAAGGACATGTCCGTGCCACAGAAATCTCCTCCCCCCATTGACGTACCTATAATAGTAAGTTTAACGCCGGCGATTTCTCTTATGACCACATTTGGGACTATTGTATATATTTTGCAGTATTGTTGTCAATGTCCGACCTCGGAATAACAATGAGCTTTCCACTAAGGAGGTGTATATTTTTGTATTTATGCTTATAGCGTGGTTCCAAATTACGGAAAGCTTCTCGGATAGCTCTACTTTTCTTTATTACTTTGTCCTCCACGTCTTCTCAAGTACCGTCTTTAATCAAAATCCTTGATTCTTACATAGAATGTCCTACAATTACCAGTCATCGTCTACTATCAAATAGGGACTTGTGGCTGGCTAGCGATAATATATTGGTATTTATTTCTAAGTCCTAATTAGACCAGTTTACTGGTCATCTTCTTCATCTTAAGCGAGAATGATCATATCATCCGTGTAGCTCAGAGAATAAACTACTATGCCAACATCTATTGGGACTCCTATACTTTTACACTTTCAAAGTCCATATCTCAAGAGGGGCTTTAATACAGCTTAGCCTTCTTTAAAGTTTTCGAATTTCCGAAAGTAGGGGGTTAGAGGACACATTTCTAGAATATAAAATTTGAAGAAAATCGATTTTTATACGATTTTATGGGAATGGTTTCTGAGTTGTTTTTTTTTGAGAATTTTCTCGTAAACGCCTCCAACGATTCTCTTTAAATTTATAAATACTGACCGCAATAGATACAAACCAGTCGTCACCTGTTTACTTTCTCTTACCTTTTTATCTGAATTTTCACCGGAAATACATGTTTTGGGAATGTTCTGAATACGAAAATATGTTTTTAGAGAAAGGTCTATGTGGGTGTGTGTCTGTCTTGCGTGTTGACAGAATATCTCAAAAAAAGGAAACGTTTCAGGAAGCTCAAACTTGGTACCACCATATCAGATACGAAGATTTCGGGCAAAATCCAACAACCGGAAATGCGACTTTATGGAATTTTTTTTTTTCAGTTTTCCGTGATTTTCTCGACTTCTGCAACAAGGATTTTCTTTAAACTTCTTTTATTATCTACACACACAAATACCTATCCCTTTATTTGAAACATTTCCCTGGGGAAAACTGATTTTGGTGAGGTTATGGGGGAACAGCAGTATTATTATACTTTCCCTCAAAAATACGACCTCATTATTATATACAGTTTTATCACCTATATAATATTAATATACATTACAAGCAGCGATAGTATTCGAAATTTGAAGAAAATTGTCTATAAGGTTTATTTGTAACATTCTGCTGAAATACGTTGATTTTAAAGGAGGAGTATATTGAAGGTCTGTCAGTTTGGTTAAATTTAAGTTTCCACAAGCTTCCATCATTGGGCACCCACCAGTGTAGCGCGCTCCAGGAGGATCTGTTACGTTAGATTTCCAGTGCTATTGGGGATTGTACATACGCTATATATATATATATCTATTATAATATATATATATATATCTATACTGTCCTATAAAAACCCTTCACTGTCGCTATATTGTGTTAGCGTAACTAAATTTTGAATGAATAATTCTAATTTTAAAGAAAGTCCTTATAACTGAATCAATTGTAGTGGTGTCATGTTTCATTTCAGATTTTGTATTTTATTTAAAAAAAAAACATTTCAGTTAACTTGTTTTGCATTAAAGAAATGTTGAATGTGAATAACACCTGTTAACATTTAGAGAAGAAATTTAGCTAAATGTATAGCATTTACATAATGTTTATTGAATATAAATACAAATATTAAAATACCGGTAGGTTGCAAAGGGTGTTTGTTATCCTTATCGCCGAATTTTCACTTACTGATTAAAAAAAAAACACTTTTTATTTTCATAAAGGTTTTACAATAGCAATAAATATTAGAAAGAATAACCTTACAATTTCAGTAAAATCTATTTACAGAATGGAAATTTCTATTCACTTTTGATATATCAAATTTTATTATAATCATTTAACGAATTCAACCAATTACATTTTTACTTTTAGTTTTCATGGGAAATACATATTTTCAAGTCCCATGAGTTAGATGTGGGGGGGAGTGGCTACAAAAACCCCTTTGTGTCTCTTTTGGGTATCCGTAGAATACAATACAATCTATAAAGATATGGGTTCCAGACGAGAGAGAAATGATATTGAAATAGAGTTTGACAGGAGATAGATAAGCAAGCTAAACCCAAAAAGTGGCACACATCAAACAACCTTCGCAAGACACAGGGCTTGAGGATGGCTTGGGGATGCCCAAGTGTTGTTCGAATAGTCGCAGGCTTGCCGACAACATTCCTGGATAAATGGCTAGTCCACTTTTGTCTAATGGAAGTTTAAAAAGATATTTTTTTAGCAAATGGTCAGCACCATTTTTATTATTATTTTAGATAGATTCCAAGGGGGAGAGAGGTGGCTATCTAGCCTACGCCACCGCAACTCCTATGGTTCTATTGTAGCACCCACAAGTTAGAATTCTTTCCTGTCTGTTATGGAACCTGGAGAGAGAATCCTGTGTGATCCTTAGAGTACCCAACAGTCAGAGCACTCTCTCAAGCTCTGTTTGTTTTATTTAGACTTAAGAGTCCTGAGAGAGACTCTTGGGTGAAGCTGGCCGGTGTTAGTTTCTCCTCTCCAAAAAAGGGAAACCTCAGCCATACAAGCCCCCCTTAATAATAGATAGTTACTTGATGCTTAAATATCTTAAAAATCGGAAGAGGAAGAATTTGATCCCAAGTAAATCATCGGTAAGATCCAAGTCTTTTGGTTCTCCGACTTTATCTTTTTATCTAAAGAAACCCTTGGAAATTGACTATTTCCATACTGTAAACAAATCTGGTGTGAAACACTCATACATATTTCTCTTACTCCAATAATTGGAGTATTAATTAATACATTCTCTTTTAAATGAGAATGTTTAGAAAAGTTTAGATGAGTAAATTAGAAAACGTGCTGATTATATATATATATACTTAAATGGACGCTGTTGGCGCCCTCTATCTTCAAGACAATGTAGCAACAAAACCTGTTTTTACTGTGCAATGAGCATTTCAAGTTTAAAGAAAATTAAAGAAAAAACCTTTTTTGAGAAAATTCAAAAAAGTTGTACTTTAAAGTCTAACATTCAGTTAACCGGTTTTCTTCAAATTTAGAGATATGTCTTTACTTTTAATGTATAGTAAATATTGTATGGATGATACAACCATACGTTGTACTATAGTGACGCTGTAGTTTCTCCAGAACCCCCCCCCCCCCAAGAAAAATCAATTTTCGTGGGAAAATGTTTCAAATAAAAATGGCAGGTATTTATGTGTGTAGATAGTAAACATAGTTTAAAGAAAATCGTTGGAGCGGTTTTCGAGAAAATCGCGAAAAAAATCAGCTTCCGGTTGATCAATTCTCATCCTGGAACTTTCGTGTCTGATGCGGTGGTATTACCTGAACGGAATATCAATATTTTGTTATTACACACTACAGACTATTCGCTAAAAACATTTTTTCGTACCACAGGAGACCACAAAACATGTATTCGATGACAACTCAATTTAGAAAATTTGACACGATCGTAATACTTTTTACTCTTGCCAGAGAAAGAGGCAGTAAAAAGATTCAGTCTGTTTGATACATACCAGCTCCCTAGGGTAGGTAGATCTAATTATTAATCAAGTTGCCAATTCTAACGTATTGTACTATAAATCGATTTAAACAGTGCTTATCATCAACAACTATCGATTAAAAAGAATGGAGCACAAATCGAACTAAGGCTTCTGATGGAAGTGGTCAGCTATTTTAGTTAACCCTTATCGTTTTTGATCTTCTTAATAGCCAGTTCACCTTCTAGAGGGAAGACTGTATTGCAGGATTTATTTAGGAATGAGAAGCTCTAAGATAGGTTTTACATACTAGAACGCTGTCACATTTTTCTGGGGAAATCGTGTGAAGAATGGATTGGAGTCATAAAGTGTTTTTTTTACCTGACAAAGAAGTTTAAATCCAAAACGCACACTTTAATTACGACTGAGACAGCATTCTATGCGGTAAGGCCTCTCTATGCAGAAAGGCAGATAATTGGTGATCACATGCATTTGATGGTTTATTTTCTGTATAAAATTGACAGAGCCTTTTTCAAGAAACTCATAAATCTGTTCGGTTAAGTCGCATTTTCAGTTAACCGATTTTCTTGCTATTATAGCAATGCTTTTAATATAATGTAAGTGTAGAATTTACATAGTGGCACTGAAAGTGAAAAGCTAAAACTAAGAAAATCGCAAAAACTTAAGAAAAAACATAGTGTAAAGTCATACTGCCAATTGATTGGCAACAGACTTTATAGAATAGGTATTTAAGTTTTTTGGTATTTTCTACGAAAACGGTTACAATTTTCTTTAAACTTGGAATGTTTGTGGCATAGATAGAAACGTATGATTTAAATTGTAACCTTTTTCTGTAAAAAAAAAATTGCTTTTAGGTGGTTCTGAGGAATCTGAGCCCGTTAAAATTCAAATGTGTTTGTTCATTATTATTGGCTATTCACAATGTAATCATTCTCTATCTGGGGCTCTGTTGATAGGTTGGCACTTGTCCCCCCACCACATCTGGCATATGAGCAAAATTTGAAATTTAAATAATTTTATATGTATGTAACTGTATTAAAAGGAGTAACAGACAATCGAGTGAATATTTCACACCAGATTATTTCTCTTTTGAATGATTGAAAAAAACGGTAAAGCAAATGTTAATTTCAAAATTAAATTTTAAAACGTATACTACAGGGTCAAACTTTCCAATATTAAAACTGTAAAAAATATCCTATAAACTGTAAAAAAAATTAATTCATCGTAATAATAATATTATTTGGATTTGTAGATTGTTTTTAATTATATAATTTATCTAAAATAAAATAATCAAAAAGATAAACAAAGATATATTATGTTAAAGAATATATAAAAATAAAATAAAATTAAGATAATCAGCTGATTTAGTTTTTGTGGGAGGTTTACAAACAGTTATTAACTGTTTCCAACATACCTGGTTGTGCGCGTATGGTAGTTGCAGGTTCGTGTTTGTGTTGCAAGGTTGTGTTATGCTCACGGCCGTGTAGCACAAGTGGTTGTTGTTAAACAAAAAAAAACACACGGCGAACTATTCGGCTGGCTGTATACCAAGCAACTACAGCACATCGTCTTTCATTGTGTCCTTCTCCAGCCTGGCAACACTCTGGTAACGTGATGCCCGTAAAGACCTTTTACTATCCCCACCATCACAAACCGTACCACTACTAAAACCACGCTGATACAAACTGCCCGCTTGTTGATAATTATTATTATTGTTCCCCTAACTATACTTTTTTTTTGTTTCTTTGTATCCCTGAGGTACAAATTTGCTGAAATAATTTTGTTAAGGAGATTTTGAAACTAACGACTGACTAACTGATTAACACATAAAACGAATCCTGATATCAAATATTTTTCATTGTCTCTTCCTGATTGGTTTTATGCACCAGATTTAAATTTATTTTGTTCTTGCTGTTGAAGAGAATATACAAGTTTTGAAATATTCTGATTACGAAATAAATGTTTTTGAATTGTGCCTCTTCAGGTGTATGTGTGAACAAATTAATATATCAAACGCCAAAAAAATTGCAGGCAGTTCAAACATGATATTCCGTTTGCGTAGTTCCACAATCATATTTAAACGTTAGATTTGGTCTAAATCCATCAATCAGAAGTGGATTTTACTGAATGGTTGGAAACGGTACAACAATTTTGCTTTGAACTTGGTATCCTATCTACGTATCTGTTTCTTTTATCTATGAAATATCTATCAATTTTATTTGTCCAGAAAAATGTATTTTTTGGGAGATGATTCTAAAGGAATAGGAAGGTTAAAAGCTTTACTATGCTATACAGATGATCGAATCTCTTACATATAATATTAGAAGCATTGATAGAATTAACCAATTCGCTGAACCAGAAGTGCAACATTACAGAATATTAATTTTTAATTTTTTGAGGGAAATTTATGCCGGCCTTCGGGCAGTGTCCTCTCGCTACAGACAACACTGCCTATCACCGGACAGTGAGCTGTAGACGCTCCTAGGTAGAAAAAATCTAACGGTAGCAAGGACTCGAACCGTGGGATCTCCGCGTGGGAGTCGAATGCGCTAACCACTTAGCTAATCCCTCCCCTGGAAATTTATTGAAAACATTTATATAAATTTTCTTTAAACTTGGAACGCTCGTATCACTTTTAGTTAAAACATTTTCCCTTTTAGCTAAATTATTTTATGGTATTTAGAGAGAATAATATGTAACGGTACAATTTTAAAAGTTATTATGGTTGTCCAGTATTATTGGCACCGTCTCCTGGTCTACAGTGTATTCTCTCTGTAACTACAGCCTTGGGTGCTAACCAACATTTACTCCTTCACTTCTATTATTTATCGTAAAATAAATGAGTAAACATTTTTTTTTTTAAAGTAAAGTTTTAGAAGTTTAAACAAAAATATCTGGTGTGAAATACTCACACGACTTCTTGTAATTAAAAAGTGATACGTTTCTATCTCTGCACTCAGCATACCAAATTTAAAGCAAAATCGTTGTAACCGTTTCCAGAAAATCCCCATCCCCCTCAAAAAAACCTATCCTGTATAGTCGCTAACTTCTGATTAACTGATTTTCTTGAAATTTGGCAATATCAATGCTTTTAATATGTTTTAATACTATGTAGGCGGTAAAACCGTATGTATCATACTGAAGGGGTACTCTAGAGGCAACTATTGGGGATTTTTTATATTAGGAGGACTTCTTGTAGAGTGTATTATTTTTTAATTAGAGTTGATTGTAATTTTTATTTGTATGTTTCTTTGATTTTGGCTTTTTTAGTTAAGATGCCTATAATTTTTGTTCATTTTTGACTTCCTAAGGCTCATGTAGAGGCTCCGATTGCTGGTTCTATAATTTTGGCGGGGTTCTGTTGAAGTTGGGTGGTTATGCTCTTTTGCGTGTTTCTTATTTTATTTATGAATATACTCGTATGTATATTTGGAGGTATATTTTAGTTGATCTAAGATTATATGGTACTTTTCTGGTTGGGTTTTTATGTTTATGGATATGAAGTCTTTAATTGCTTATTCTTCTGTAGCTCATATAGGTTGGGTCTTGTGTGGTATTTTTTCTTTTAATTATTGAGGTTTGTGAGGTTCATTGATTTTAATAATTGGTCATGGTTTATGTTCTTCGGGTCTTTTTTGTTTAGTAAATATTGTTTATGAGCGTGTTTCTAGTCGGAGACTTATAATTAGGAAAGGTCTAATTGTTTTTATGCCTTCCCTTTCTTTATTTTGATTTATTTTGAGATGTAATAATATGGCTTCTCTTCCTTCTTTGAATTTGTTAGGGGAAGTGATGTTTATTAATGGCATTATGAGATGGAGATCTTTGAGTTACATAACGCTACTATTTTACCCAGAACCCCCCAAAATCAATTTTCCCGGAAAAATGTTTCAAATAAAAATGATTGGTATTTATAAAAAACTGAAAAAAAAAATTCAGTCAAGGCGCACTCACACACACACACACGCACATTCAGAGTAGAAATTCGCGAAAAACATTTTCAGGAAAAGCTCAATTTAAGAAAAATCATTATTAAAATAAATAAACAATCGCAATATTTGTTACTACAAACCATAACAGAAAAGAAATTACTATTTTTTTAACGGGCATGTTCTAATATCATCAGCTGAGCGATTAAATATTGAATTCTTCATGGTTTTTTGATAAGCTGACAAATTATAGAATTTGAGCTGGCTATGTCTAGAATCATCTTTTTTCGAAACTTTAGGCTCCAAACATATATTTCAAGATTCAGTTACAGTCATTTCCTGACTTACGTTCGCAATTCAACAATATTCAACCTACAGTACAGCAGCCCATGAAGGGCCAAGGCTTGCCAGACAGCGATTTGTATGGGAGGCTGTGGTAAGGACATCGCAGTTCCCTCGCCGTTTAGTTCCGGCCTTCGCCAACTAGGGTGCTATCAACTGTAGCTTCCCAGTTTTTTCACGATGCTGGGTCAACACCGATTTTGCTTTCACGGGAATCGAACCCTGAATTCTCGCACCAAAGGCGAGTACGCTTGCCACTAGACCAACGCGTGAGGACTAATTTACCAATATTGAGATTTGTAAACTACAAATAAACATTTAAAATAAAAGTATAGAAATCGCAATATTGAAATATTGTACATCTTTCTATTGTAGCTATCTCAAATGCGCATACATATTCACTGTTCATGTGCTTATGATATTTGCTGAACTAAAATGTATGAAGTATTAGGTGGATAGATTTGGTTATTTTAAAATATTTTTAAAACTAGGTTGCTTATTATGACCATAAGTCTTTAACTATTTTAATAATATTGCAGTTTTTACGAAACTACACATAAAAAATTTACAAATTCGATTTATGTAAAATTCAATATATGAAAAAAGTTCAAGGAATGTATTTATTTACGTGACTCGGGGGTTGAATGTGCTTGATTTTTTTTTTTTTTTTAATTTAAGGCTCGTCAACATCTGTGGTCATTGGCGCCCAGACCCTTCTCATTGCACTGCCGGTTTCTAGCAGTGTTCTCTTGTTACAGGCAACATTGCCCATCACATCGGTCACTGAACTGTAGAGGCTTTTCTAGGAAAGAAAAAAATCTAAGGGCAGCACTGGTGGACTCGAACCTCCGCATTACTAATCCAATACGCTGCTACTGAGCTAAACCCTTTTAAATTTATAGCGTTTGACATGAACTTCTTCCGCCCAGCAATCAACAAAGAAATAAGTATCTTTTCTTTTTAACTTACAATTGTAATTAATTTCCTTTCTAAATCGACATTACATTATGAGAATTATAATTTAGTTAAAAATTCTTTAACTAAATTCTTTTTATCTATAATTAGATAGATTTTTGGATTTTATGGTGCTACACAATAAAAAGTTCCAATTTCTTGTAACCGGTTAATGAGGTCAATTGTCTTGCGTAGGGTTGTAAACCCTATCTAATAAATGGAGTTTGTGAAAAGAAGATTTTCTGAACTCATTCTACTATGATTTGGTAATTATAAATAAATGAATTCCTTTATTTTATAAGTCGTTTGTAAGAAAAACAAATTTATTCTTGGTAAATATATTCTTTTAACAAAGCCCTTTATGGTAAAAAGCAAGTCAGAAGTTGTCAGTTTTTGGAGAACATGAAATATTAGTAAACTATTGTATTAAAGAATTGCTAAGAAGGGAAAGTTATTACTGTACAAATTTGTATCTAAATTACAAGTTTAAAAAAAAATAAGTAATTAACAAATCATGTGAAAAGAATAGTTATTCGAAGTTAAAAAACATTGCAATAGACGTACACAGGAGATAAGGCGGCCTCTAAAGTAAAATAACATTAACACCATCATAAACTAGAGTGCAAATATTTCAACAGACGTTATGTTCACTTTTTTGATATCTTTCTTTGTTTAAAAGCTATTTCAAAAGTGGCCCATTTAAATGGGGCACCCTGTATAGTACTTTACTGTATACTCACTTTAATTTGAATCATTTTATGAAAAAGTTTATATTAGGGAATTTTTGGCGTTAAATTGCTTATTTTAATTGCTTTCATTCATTGTTATTGAATCTGTCTTTTAGACTACAATTGAAGTTACTATCTGAACATAGGGTCCACCAGTATGTACCTATATATTTATGTTAGAGATTTGAAAAAAAAAAAAAAAATTCAAAGTATGTCTGCAATTGTATAATTACTTGCAGCAATATGAGGAACTCGTATGAGTGATTTACAACAGATTTATTTAAATATTAGATTAGTATCTTGTTGGGGGACAGCGAGAAAACTAACTTTAGCAAATTGGGTTAAATATTAAATATTTGGCACAGGTACTCTAATTAAATTGCCCTAATAAGGTCAAGGTTCATAGTAAAGAACATATGAAGAATTTAAATGAGCAGAAATTGGCAAATAAATTAGAAAGTAATTACATAGGGAGACATATTATTACCAAGTGTGTTCAACTCTGCAAATTGATTGTTGTTTTTTTGTTCTCTTTACTGTGCATTGTCATCAAAATGAATTGTATTCTTAATTTTATTGTTTTAATAATAAAAAATTAGAAATATTATTAATTGATGTTATATTTGGGCAATAAATGAGTTCCACAATTCTACAGTTTATTACAATAATTATTCTTTGTGTTTATTGTTATGAGGTTATTATGGTATCATTTTTTTAGTAACAGTAATCAAACAAAGGAAATATGAACTTCTCATTATTTGATATGATTATTTAGAATAAAAAAGAAATCCATAAAAAGGTCATAAATAATTTGGGAAATTTCATTTTTACTTTCTCTTTAAAAAAGGAAATTGGAGAAAAATTGTTACTTGGTATTCCGTTTAGATATTTCCATTTAATTGGAATCCTTTTTGAGGAAATCCCCCATCCCCACCAACGATTACCCAAAAAAACTTGCCTTTTCAATTCACTGAAATATTTCAAATGTGTAATACCATTAAACCTTTTAATGTAACTTCGTATTATATTTCTTTATATTAAGAGTCAATAAATTTAGTACTGAAATGACAGTTCAGAAAGGAAAGCTTAACGTTGTAGCAGTCCTGTAACCTTCCAAAACTCAATTTTTCTGGACAAATCACACGAATTTCTTGTATTGCGATTTAAATGATCAATTTTCTTCAAGCTTATCATTTTTACTAAATGTTTGCTTGTCTTCAATTGTAGAATCTAAACTACAATCAATTTTTTGAGAAAACTATAGTTTCTTCCCCAAAACGTCTTTAAAGGGAAGCCAATTGGTTAGCGTACTGGACTCGAGTCCAGCTTTGCTGTCCTTAGATATTTTTCGTCATAGGAGCCTCTACAGCTCACTGTTAGGTGATGGAAGTGTTGTACGTAGCGAGAGAACACTGTCCGGAGGCCGGCAGTGCACTGAGAAGGCTCCGGGCGCCAATGACCATAGATGTTGTCGCGCCTTAAATTAAAAAAAAAACTTCTTTAAATAAACTTTCTCGGGAATAAGTGATAGGTCTCCATTTTCGTAGTTAGTGTAACAATCTGTTACTGTTTTTATGGATCCAATTGTAGAAAACTAAAATAATTTCAACAAAGACGCACTTTTGTTCAACCTGATTTTCTTTGAATAGGGAATATTGGCAGCATTTATTTAATTTTATTTAGATAATGGAATTATCGTATAATAAACTGAAATAGAACTTTAGAGGAAAATGTAATCCCACCGATCTCCCAGAACCCACCTTAAATCCTTTTATATTTATATAAAAATTGTAGCTCTTTATATGTGCAATTAATGTATCAAGTTTAAAGAAAAATCGTTGGGGCTATTTTAGAGAAAATCGTAGAAAAGTGATAAAAACCATTCAGTAAAGTAATGCGCTTCCGATTGAGAAATTCTGACATATAAAAATGGTCGGATCCCGTTGTGATATCTAAACGGAATACCAGGTTTGAACTTTCTGCGATTTTTCGTTCTTGAGCTTTGTTGTTCACATAAACACACACCACTTTGTAAAAACCACTTTTTTGAACTCAGGGGACCTCAAAACATGTATTTTCGGTTAAAACACGATATACGAGTAGGAAATTTGGCACGATTACAATACTTCCTTACTTTCCTAGGAGAGTAAGAGAAAGTAAAAATATTTAAAATAAAAGTGATAGGCGTTCATGTATGTAGTTAGTTTGAAAAAAAATCATTGTAACGATTTTTGAGAAAATTGAAAAACACAAAAAGAAAGAAAGGAAAAATAAATTGAGTAAAGTTGCACCACTTTAATATAAAACCACTTTAATAACAAACTACGAATCAGGTGGGTACTTTACCAACTTTGAAATTCCTAAGATCGTAAATAAGTAAGAGAATTTAATAAAATAGAAAAAAGTAAAACATACAGATTTTATAATAATTGAAGTTGATAATAATTATTTCAAAGATTTGTTGACCTTTCCCAGAAACATTAATAGAAAATAGTTTTGTTATTATTCATGGAAGATAAGAAATTACATCATTTTTGATAACAAAGAGAAGAATGGTGCGGGTAAAATAGAAATCTGGGTATATTGTTGAACTAATTCGATGACAGTTCATTATGTGGTGGTAATTAGTACAGTTTTCATTGACCCCGAATGGCTTTGATAGCTAGTGTTTAGTTCAAATGATTAAATAATAAGGCTGATTTAGTTATATTATACTGCCTTGGTTATAATACTACAGTAATAATATATTGGAAGAAGAAAATACTATTTTATTTTTTTCAAAATGTGGCTGCTTAATTAAATTAAGTACCAAAATCGAGTACCATCCCTCTCCATCAACAATCAGATGGTATGAGCGAACGAATTTTCAAGAATATATGCGAATGTTTCGAACAAACATCGACGGAATTGGGACCGAAAGCTTCCTCTGTTCTTATTGCCATACTGGTCGGCTATAGTACGGGGTTCAAAAAAAGGACTATGAACACCTCGGTGATCGAAAAAGGGGAAGTCCCGATGTTGCGGCCAGCATGGGAAGGACCATAATTAATAGTTGACTGTATCAAAGAAGTTGTTTCAAGAAATCGGAAAGGACAAGTCAAAATGAAATTTGTCTACGTTGATCGCTTGGCGCCTTATCATAATGGCAATGTTGTTTAAGGTGAGAATAATGTGGCGAATTATTAAAAAAAAAACAAACACATATTGAGTTGAATTTTGGGAACTGTGGAAAAAAAGTGAATTAAGAATCTTATCAATAAATGTTTAATTTCTCAATTATAATTATAATTTATCATAATATACAATAGATATGATAATCTAAGTAAATATCTTCTCCTTTAAAAATAGACACATTATATCCTATTATTATTTTTTTTTTAACTAATATTTAACAAATTTGTCCTTTAACAAATTTTCTCCAGGTTTGCCAACCTAAATTAAATTTAGTTTATAATACATGAAAGATGATGGTATTGAGATTAGTTCATTATGTTCCATTTTAATGCATCAAAAAAAGGAAAAAAAAGAGCATAAAACTTGTTTGTTTAATTCACCATTCATTCTGATACTTATTGACTTTATTGTAATATATTCCTGCAACATGGAGTCCTTGAAATGTTCTGGTCCACTAAGTCCAAAATAATTCATAAATATAACCTTGAGCATGTTCTTCTAAAATTATTATTGTTCCAAAATTAATATACCGTATATAATCAATTGTTAAATATAATTTTCTTTGATAAAACGGGAAAGAAAAAAATTGAGGGTTGTGTTTTTCCTCTTTGTTTTGGGAATCAGCCAGTGCAATTACGATGGTCCTACCATCTAGAGATAGTCAGAGAAACCAACCACCACAACAAGAAAAAATTAATTGAAAATCAGAAGAACCAGCAAAACTTTATTCTGATTGTTTTAAAATATTTTTTGTATTCACTTCCGATGGTAGAAATTTGAGCGAAAACTTTATATTCCAATACGCGAATGGAATATCCAAGTTTCGACTTCCTGTAATTTTTCAATTCGCTAAAAGCATTTTCTTTCATATTCAGGGATTCTCAGAACATGTATTACATATTTTTGAATAATTTTAAATCATTTTATTTCTTACAAATTTGTAAGAGAAGTAAAAATTTGATGTGAACGTAAACGATTTGCTGTAACTGCTTGTTCTTGCACTTGCTATTAACAAATTATATTGCAAGTTGGAATTTCATACTTACTTTCTCTGACTATCACTAGATGGTAGGACCATCGTAATTGCACTGGCTGATTCCCAAAACAACAAAGAGGAAAAACATAACCCTTAATCTCAACTTTCGCAGAACCTTTAGTCATTTTTACTTTCTCTTATTCCTAGAGTGAAAATATCGCGATCTTATCAAATTTTCCAAATTTAGTTTTAACCGGAAATAGATGTCCTGGGGACCCCTTAGCGAGTGGTCTGTATGTGTGTGTCCTGTGAACAAAATATCACAAAAATGAAAAAGCCGCAGGAAGCTCAAACTTTAGATACTCTACTGAGTGATACTTTTTCAGTTTTTCGCGATTTTCTTGAAAACGGCTCCCACGAAACTTTGTTTACTATCTACAACACATAAATACCTATCACTTTTTTTATTCATGGAATTCGGTAGATTTGGACTTATGTATAGATTAGGCAGTGTATTTAAACTGTGCACCAGTTTTGTACACTTTTATTTTCATGACTTCATAGCCGTCCCATTCATTGAAGGAACCAGACAATAAGGCAAACTCATGCTATGAAATCCGGACTCCAAGAAGGATATTTCCAGATATACAATAGTTTCAAGCATTGTTGAATATATAGTTGGGTCCGCAATACTGGATAACATCTTAAAATTTTATCCATTATAATAACATGCTTCATTTTATTGTTTCTTACCGGTTTTGGATTCTCATTCATCACCAAATTAAGGCTAAATCAATTCGTGTAGAGAGAGATGACTTCAACTTAATGTTTGTATCAACACTGTGTTGATTGTATGTGGGAAATTGCTCGCAAGGGGTTTCTGTTGCCACAGCTCAGTACTCTATGCATTTCGTCAGAACAGTATACAATCCACTCAAACTACAAACAGTACACAAACTGGAGCCTCCGTCCCTAGTTAATTGGCGTAAGCCAAGGGACCAGAAAGATATTAACTCAGTGGTAGCGGGCTAGACTAGCAACGCGGAGGTTCCGGAGATCGAATTCAGCATGCTGCCCTTGGATTTTCTCTTTCTCTACAACTCACTGTCCGGTGATGGGCAGTGTTGTCTGTAGCTAGTGAACACCTTGGCGGCCGGCATGTGCTGAGAAGGCTCCGGGGGCACAATAGAACTTTCAGGTCGCAGTGTAATAATCCCCTACAACAAATTACATTTGGGAGATTATAAGACTACAGAAGTAAATTTGAAGAGTATATTATATAATTATCTATGGTCTCCGCCCGCATCAAAATACCTTGACAAGTCACAGAGCATTGTATCTTACTCTATACTTTAACGCCTTTTCTAAAAGACTAAAAAAAATTTAAATTATGTTTCAATAGACAATATTCAGTATATACCAACAGTTCAATTTTAATCATAATTTGTACTGATTCTTGGCTGCTATAATACATGCAATATACATATCCCAATAAAGTTGAAGTGATTTCTCCAACACGAATTGATTGAGCCTTACTCTGACAATGGATGAGAATCCGAAACCGGTCAGAACCAAAAAATGAAACGTGCTACGATGGATAAAATCATAGATGTTTCAAGCATCGATTGTACTTGTAGGCGAAAACTACTTACTATCTGCAGACCACTTTGCTTTTTGAAGATCGTAGGATTAACTTTTTTCAAGCAACTCTCTTTCTTTCTCTATAGAACTAACATGAATATGAGTTTGTTCAAGTCGATTGCTTATCCTGCCCGTAACACTTATTCGGCCAGGTTTGAATTGATCAATCCAGTTGGAGAAGTTCGAACGATTCATCCAACTTATAAAACATTCGAGAATAAATTTCTGATGGTTGAACCCCTACAGAAACCAAAAATCGTTTCAGTGAACGCTGTTGTTCCTAAATGCACATTTTAGAGGATTTGCCATCATCATTGAATGATAAATGAATGATTGCATATTTATTTCAAATTGATGACAGAGATGCCAATATAGGATTCTCAAACTACCTTTTCTGTTTAGGTATTCTTAGATTAATAGTTCTTTATCGTTTTACTTGTTGAATGACCTTCGTATTATCAAGCTTGGGGTAAACCCAAACACTGAGTATAAAGCCTCTTGTTATTGTAAAAAAAGAGCAGTTTTGGGAATAACCTGTTTTTGAACAGTTTCGTTTTCTTAAAGTGAACTTTTATTTCTAAATTGAAGAATTCCCTAATGAAATCATTGATTTCTTTTATTGACTATTACCAACACAGGTAGTCAAGAAAAATAAATAACAAGGTAACATAAAAACAAAAGACTCAAGAATTTTTTTTTATAGTGTGCATTTAATTTATTATTTGTAATTTTGTGAATACAATGAAATAAATAATTAGATGAGACGCATTATATTAAAATTAAATACAGTAGTTCTAATTAGCTGATGGGAAGAAATGTACCTAGAAATAGAAATTAATAGATTAGAAATTTTAAATTCACTTTCACAGCAGAAAAAAAAACAATAGAAACCAGTTTGGAAAACATTAAGAAAATAAATTTACCTTTTCACCATGTTTGACAAAACATTCCCTGACAGTTCTACCAAGTGAACATTTTTCGTCCTTAACTTTGGTTACTGGAAAAGTAGAAATAAGAAATTAATCTTTAGCATGTTATTGGTACAAATCTAGATATTTGTTATGACTGTGTGGTTTTTGCTTTTTTTTAATAACCAGTTAGCATTGAAATACTTCCAATGTCTTTCAGTTTGTGACGTCGTAACTATATACTATATAGTATACGTATTACAATTAAATATGATTCATACTTTATCCTATATAGCTTGTTAATTGCATCTAATGATATCCCTATTAAATGAGTCTTGTATTTAAATTAATTGTAGATTATTTTTTTGAAGAAGTTTTTGAAAGTATTTAGGGGAATTTCCGCGTAAAACGCATATATATTAAATTTCTCAGAAACTGATTCATATAAGAGCTGTGAACCACTTTCTAAGTAAGCCGTGGTGAAATATCCTTGATTATGGATTAACAAAATATTTTTTTTTTTTATTCAGGAACTAAAAAATGTTAATATTTAACAAGACTTAACCCGCTAGTTTGAAGCATTGGACGCCAATAAAATGGTGGAGTAATATTAGGAGTATTTTTGTTCCCATATGTTTTTCATGTGCTCATGCGCTTGTTATGCAAATTACAGTGGCAAATAAAAGAGGTATGTTTTGTTTTCTACTACTTCTAAATGCTATAAAAGTGGAAGTGTTAACGAACGTGCCAAATTTTCTTACATTCAATTTTTTCACCGAATTAACATGAATTTTTATCTTCCATTTAGACACCATTGCGTCCAATCCAAAGATTTATATCGAAATCTGTCCATCGGAAATGCGTATTTAAGCACGATTTTTCTCAAAAAAAAAATTTTTTTTTGTAAACATTTGCCTAGGAAAATTAATTTCCAGATGATTCCGCGAACGTTAAATGCAACGTTAAATGCCAATTCAGTATATTGTACAATACAGCACACGTATACAAATATGTATGTCTACTCTATCCATGACCAGAAGATGTGAATTTCAGAAAAGATAACTGAATTTTTTTTTTTATTTTCTCAAAAAGTTTTTCAAAAAAATTTTCCGGAAAATTTATTTAGTAAAATTTCAAATTTGAAATAAATTTGTCTGTCTGTTTTTCATATTAGAATTTTTTTTTTTTTTTTTGGACTTTCTCTCAACCACTTTCTCGCGAGAAGGTCAACCCGCTGTTATCGCGATCTTTTTTACAATTATGTATTTTAATTGACCGTTAAGTATTTTTTTTTTCAAAAACAGTTTTAGACAATTTATACAATAATTTATGATCATAATTTTACGCTGGATAACAGGAAATAAATATATTATATATAATCAGCTGATTTAATTTTTTTTTTGTTCCTTTTCTTTCCATTCTTGTGCAGGCTTTCCATACAAACTATAACGTTAGCCTAGCTAGGCTACAAATTAATTTTCTAGCCTATATAATGTAATTAAAAGATCTCGATGAAATGAAGTTGTCAGTTATTCGTGCATTATTTAAATAAAATCACCTTCCTAGTCTTGGTAGGAAATAATGAAACAAAAACTATAAAATGAAAGTGAAAACAATCCAAAAAAATAAAATTAATGTAAATTATATAAATAAAAAATATTTCTTATAATAATAATAATAATGTGTGCGTCTGTATATATATATGTATATAATGGATTGAATTTCACTATTTGAAAGTAAATAAGAAAAACTAATAGTTGATTTACTTGTTATTAATTAAGTATTAGATAAATTGCTGTTTTCATGAACTATTTATTGATTTAAAAAAAATAAATAAAAGGAAAAAATAAATAAATAAATTTAAAATGAAATAGAACTTTCTATTTTATTATTATTATGCTAAAAATTTATTTATAAGAGAGACAGATTGATTTCAGTTTAGTTGCTTTTTTTATTTTTTTTCTTCAAAAAGGGAAAGTGATATATTTCGTAATTAACACTGATGATGAAATCAATTAATTTACTAATTTGATAACAGAAGGAAATTTGACACTGGGGAATAAATTAATATTGAAATTTTATCATCGATTTCGGCCGAACTTTACTTTAAAAAAAAAATAAATAAATAAATCTAGTATTGAACCCCCCCAAAAAATCTACTATAACAGCAATTATTATTGTTAGAGCATAAGGACAGCGTTGGAGTTGTTTTCGAAAAAAAACGCCAGAAAGCACGAGTGGGGAAGTCCATTAAAGTAGTACTTCCGGTTGTTTGGATTTTAATCAAGGAACTTTCGTATCAGTTTTCCCCCCATGGTAAATATTATATCGGCTAAATTACCTTGACTTTATAAATAAATTATATTTTTCAAAAGGACAAATGAAAACAATTTTTTAATTAGAAAATTTCCAAGTTTAAAAACAAAACTTTCATTGAGCCATGGAAATTGGCCATGGAAACTTAGAAATTCAATCTATTTCTAGATCAACATTTTTATTAAATTTAAATCGTATTTTCCTTACTTTCTAAAGATAATAATAGATTTCGATTGGATTAAACTAATAATTTTGTTATTGTTGTTAAAGGCGTCAATCTTGTTTTTAGACTGATTTAAAAAAAAAAATATAAATTTAATGCCTATTATACAGAAAGTTTTAGCATTTTACTCTATATACATATTAAGTAATCAATTTTATTTGAGTTCGTTTTTCTGTGTCCCTGTGCGTTGAATTCAAAGACCGATTATCTTATTTCTTCCCTAACAGTCCAGTAATACTTGTTTTTCCTCGACAATATTGTGCCAACATATGTAAAATTCATGGTTTCTTATAGAAATAAAGCGCATAGTCTGATGGCAAGCGGATCATTCATCTTTGGCACTTCCAGACTTCCTTAGGAGAGAAAAATTAGCGAGATACATTAAGCAGTATACCTAATAGCGAAAAGAAATGGCGCCGAGGAAGGGGGATCGCAGCTTACTTGTTACAAGCCCTACTCCCTCTGGAAAAAAAATGCTGTCGTCTGCCCGGCCTTGGTTCTTCATGGATTGATGCTCCAAAGGGGGAAGGCAGGTCATATTACCTGACACCCCTCCCCCTCCCCCCACGGTTAGAACAGAAACTTCTGTTCAGTGATAAATGGCTAACTTGGTTGATTTGAATTCGGAAGCAGAGGACCATCCTCTTATGCTTTCTCTCGGATTTTAAGGGCCGATGCAGATGCAATTTGTCACCAAAGAAATGATTTTCTCCTGAAACTGAAAATACTAATTGGAAAGCTATTTTATGTTCCAAACATTTCCAACATTAGATTCCATAAACTAGCGAGCTAGTTAAGCACTTAAGGACTGTTTGGAAACCCTTTCTTCATTAAAAAAATATTGAAGCACATTGTAAACCACAAAAACTAATTATTCTCAGGTAATCTTGCTCGAACTTTACCCGTATAGTGCGTTCAAAATTTGGAAACAATCATCCCGGGGGCATCTCTTCTGCAATATTGCAGAAGACTTCAACCCTATTCCTCTATGACTGGCTCTTCCTAATCTCTTCTCCTTATACCATATAGCCAAGGCAATATATGTCCCGAAACCTTGCTAAGACTTGGAAATGATGTTTAGCAAAATGAGTGTTTTGCAGCACGTCAATGATTACATAATTAATAACAATATTTTTTTAATAATAAAAAAATAAAACGGCCAAAAAAGAAGTTAAATTTGATCATCAGTTACTACAATGATCATACAATCAGAATAAGATATCGAATTATACACAGTTAAATGCCGCAAGTATTTTTTACTTTCTTGTGTAAGAGAAAGAATTGTAAACATATTAATGATTTTTCATCAGAAATATATGATTCGAAAAAAAAATGCTTTTTAACGAGATTTGTCTTTAGAATTGTGTAGAATAGAGAAGGGGGAGGGGAGTGTTCCCTAGGGGCCAGATTTCATCGCGATCCAAAAAAAATAAATAGAAATTGAAACTGTTATTTTATGGTTATTATTTATAATAGTATTATTAATTAACGAAGATTTTATTTATTACTGAATTCAAAAAGTTGTTTTATTTGGAAAAAAAAAAAAAATAGCAATAAAAATGTCCTTGAAACTTCGGTTATTGTAGATAATTATTCGAAGATAGTGAACTAGAAAATATAATTAACTATTTAAAAAAAAATATACTATTTACCATTTAAAGTTTTCTTGATAAAGAAAAACAATAATATTGCAGGTAATAACCTTGGAACTTGTATAACTATATTACTATATTATCTAATTATCATAAGTTAATTATATTTTATTAGAAGTTTAAATATGAAATCAATAAAACTGTATAAATTTGGAATTTTATCAATGCTTCTAATTTATGTTTATATTGTGGAAGCGGTAACAACCATATATTATACTGAATTAGTATTTTAGAAGAAAGTAGAATGCTAAAGTTTCCCCAGATCCTCTCCCCCCAAAATCAATTTTCCCGGAGAAAAAAATAATGATAGGTATTAATGTGTGTAGATAGTACAAGGAAGTTTATAGAAAATCGTTGGAGCCATTTTCAAAAAAATCATGAAAAACAGAAAGAAAGCAAAAACGATTCAGTAAAATCGCACTTCCGGTTTAATGGGTCTTTGCCCGAAATCTTCGTGTCTGTTGCGATGTTAGTACCAGTTTCCTCCTATTACTTTTCATTTTTAAGTTAAAAAACACAAACACACACACAGATTATTCGTTAAAAACATATTTTTTTTTCGTATTCAGTGGACTTTGAAACGTATATTTCCGGTGAAAACTCTCAATTACGAAAATGGAGATAGCATATTATGAGAGTGCCATATTGTGATCCAAGTTTAAAATATCTTATCTTTAGACTGATGAGTAATAAATTACCAAAGCCTTAGATTTGTACGATAATGAAAGGTTAAAAACAAAAAAAACAGGGGTAATCAATCCTAAAATAATTTATTAAACGCTACTTTTTCCATTTTCAAATTTTGCCCATGTTTGCGTGTTATTTGGGGAAAAAAATATTCTGAATTTTCTACATCTGACAGCCTTAAAAAAAAAAAAAATCTATGACTGTATGAGATTCTGTTATGACCCAATACGCACGAAAATTGCATATTGAAAATATTACGCCATAGAACAATAATATTTCTATTATTATTGTTAATTCTCAATTATTGATGGTAAAATCAATTTTCAAGTTAAATATTATACAAATGGTGTTAAATATTTTTTATAAACATAATATTTAACTTCAGACCATGTTCGTCTGCAGTTAACTGCAGATTATATTAATGATAGTGGACCACTTTGATATAACACCGTAGTGAATATCACTTGGAAGCAATACATTATAATTTTTCTATAATTTAGATATAGATAGCACCACTTTGTTCTCTGATTTGTTGGTGAATCAATTGTAATGTACCAATAAAAAAAAAAACCTATTGTTAATCTGTACAGAATTAACAATATCAGGAAACAGCATTGTCCATTGTCAACTAGGGCGGTTCTACTTGATAGAAGAAAAGAAACCAGATAATATCAGGACATTAAAGGGAAGAAATATTTAGCTTCGCCACATCTCCAGATACTAGCTCTAAATACAACATACTTCACCGAAAAAAAAAAGCGTATAATTTCGTTTAGACACAATGCAACCAGCAAAAACTGGATAAGCAATTGAGAAAAATATGTTTGGCAGGATAACGTTTCTGTTTTTTCGATGTTCTTTTAAAAATCCATTCCTCTGTTTTCGATCTATAACGTCAGCTAGATAGAGTGGAATTTTTCAGTGGAGAATGGATTATCTTATAACCGATCCGCCGGTTATCCTCAATCGATGCAAATAACACCTCTCAAAACAACTATTGCAATTAGACCAAATGTCTTCCTATTCGCAAACACGATTTAAACAAAAGCCTTACAAAACATAAAAGAATATTATTAATTTTTAACAACTTTCCCCATTTTTTTGTTTATAGATGATTAAGAATTTTGTAGAATTCTTTTTAAGTCGTTCATTAATAGTTCTGGTCACTGTCCCTAAACAAAAGGGGTTCGTTCCATTGAAAAGAGGAAGAAAGGCAGAAAGGATGAGAAAGCCACTTTCCTCAGACTTCACCTCAAACTTACAGGCAGGGAGCAAAAGGATATGACTTTTTAAAGTCCCAGTTCATTGGCGGAACTTAAAAAAACTTATTAAGTTTATTAAACACCACAATGCAGGAAGAAATACGCTTACTTTTCCCATTGCATCAACAGGGAGAGGATAAAAGAATGACAATTGTGGACAATCCGATACAAACGGCGTTCGAACGAAGAACATATTGGACATCACTGTAAGGATAAACCAAAATCGATATTTAGAAAGAGTGACAGATAAAATACTAAGAGAGGGAGAACTGAAATTATTTGGGAACAGGTAATATATGTGATGTATGTTCCTAGGAAGAGACATGATTTGGGGGGGGGAAATAGAAATGAGTTGGCTAATGATTGGGGGACAAATTGGTGCTTGTTGTGTAAGAAGATAACCTCACAAGCTTATTTTTGGAAGATGTTGACGATGGCCATGATAATACTTATGTAAACATATTTCTATGTCTTTAATTATGTTTTCTAAATTAATTAAAATTTTCTACTTTAAAACTAAATATTTCAAAGTCTTTAATTAAAGTTTTTTACCTTCTTTACTGCAAGTGTCAATCAATTTGTTGACAGTTTCATGTTCTTTAGCATCGGAGAACCTTTGAGTGGCCAATTTTTTCGAACCTTCTACGCTGTATTCACCTCCTTGAATCTATTAAAATTTAAATAAAAAAAATAAAAAATTAAATAATATAATACAAATTGCACAACAGAAATAAAATACAATTCATGATAAGCCATATACAATAGTATTTACTTACAACTCCAACTCCTGTGTACACACATTCTAGGTAACACTGAAAAAAATTTTAAAAATAGATTTTGATTACAATAGTTATAGAAATTTGCATAAATTTCAACATTTTATTTAAATATTACCTTTTTTTTTCTCTAACAGGGTTATAATAAATAAAATTAAAAAAATAATAATCTGTAAATATTAAACAATCTTTTACTTTTCCGAAATTGAGTTTTCATCGCTATTACAGGTTTTGAATTATCTGGACGGTTTTACTAAAATTAAAAAAATAATTTAGTGGAGATATGTGAATTAGTTAAATAAATAGCAACTTTGAAAAAAAAATCGGTTAATCAGAAATACGATATTGTAGAATCGTTCCCCCCCCCCCCACATTTTTTTCATGATTTTCTCGAACAATTGATTTTGCCATACTATCCACAGGGTTGCCAAACTTTCAATTAGAGAAACGATTGAGGTTATATTATATGATTAATATCATAGAAATCTATTATTAATTGTTTTAATATTTTTTTAAAATCAACAAATTAAATTTCAGCAAACAATAATAAAATATCAATTTCATATTATCTTTTCAAAGGTAAACTTCTCCATTGAAAACAGTCTTTAATTCAACTATTGCAGAAAAAAATGTAATAGTATTTAATGCGAGCGTAAAAAGAAAGAGTGTTTTACATATCTCACTCTCTCTCTCTCTCTGCTGAGAGATAAGAACCATTTTACTCTCTTGTTAAATGAATAACTCTTATTTTTACTTTTTTTTATGAAAATTAAACAAACTCACCCTTTCTACTTCATCAGTTGGAAGTTTTTGTGTAAACGCAATCTTGGCTTGTTCTATGGACAAAATTAGAAATGATTACTGCTTAGATAATTGCACAAATATATATATTATTTGGGTGATCTATTTCATTAAAAACAAATATTAATAATATTAAAAATAATATCAATAATTATAATTTAATTATTGAATAGCTTATTTATTGAAGGTATCAATCAATCTTGTTCGCAATTTATGCAAAATTTATTAACTTTAAGTTAATTAAATATTAAAAGCTTTAAACAATTAAATTAAAAAAAAAAAAATAGTTAATCTTTTTAAAGAAATTCTGTTACTTGAACCAATTAATTAGTTCTTTTAATGCCCGATAGATAGCATAGATGTGTACGTCCATTAATTTATTGGTTCCAATAATATCGATATATGATTAATATGATAAATACGATTATTTTTTTTTTAAATCAATTCATGACTTGTTTTTTTCTTTTTATTAATTTTTATGTTCATCGTTTTAAATTGCTAAAATTTGAAATATAAACATAATTACCCTGGTTTGCTTTATTATCAGCTGCACATTTTTTAGCCAATG
Organism: Triatoma infestans; assembly: GCA_011037195.1. Lineage (NCBI taxonomy): Eukaryota > Metazoa > Arthropoda > Insecta > Hemiptera > Reduviidae > Triatoma > Triatoma infestans. Next base: position 173,070 of record JAAEAF010001501.1, on the reverse strand, counting down.
CACCTACTTTATCTTTTACATTGTTTGGTGCGGCTGCTCCCTTTAAACAAATAAAGAAAATGCATATAAATAAATAAATAATTTTTAATTAATATATTTATGTAAAATTTATTTAATTTTTATAGAAAACAATTTAACAAATAATTCTGCAACAACCATTGTTTTTTTTTTTTTATCTTACTTTCGGCTTTAACAGGAAGTGATTTATTTTGTATTTAATTTGTTTTTCTGCGATTATAATAACCAATTACACATTTATAAAATAAATCATTTTATTTTATTTGAAATCTTTTTCTCGGATTTGAGGGGGGGGGGGATTGACGTTAGGGGCCTCCCTCCAAAATAATATTTTATTATGATTTTGAATTTGTAGAAATTCAATTAACAATTTTTTTTTTTTTAATGTTTTTTCGATAATGAAAAATTTTTGAACATGAGTTTTTACCGGAAATACACGTTTAAGGTTCGGTAAAAAAAACGAAAAAATCGTAGAAAGTTTAAATTTGATTCCCTGTTAACGAAGAAGATCCGACTGACCGGAATTGCAAAATCCACTGAAATGGTTTATTCAGTTCCCTTTGATTTTCTTGGTAAAGTGATACAGGAAGTGTTTTTTTTTTATTTTGATTTACAACTACAAATGTATATCACTTTTATTTGAAACATATTTTTGGAATAAGTAGATTTGATGAAGGGGGAGCTGGCTTCCACCAAGTATGTTATAAATTTCCAGCTAAACATGTAATATTGAGCCAAATAGTATCATTTTAGTAAAAATATCTATGTTATGAATTAAATGAACTCATTATATAATTCCCGCCTGAACATTAATTGATCAATTAAACCCGCAACACATTGCACAAAAGCAGGCTACTATACCAAGCAGTTCATGTTAATAAAACGGCGCACTTTTATTATTAAGTATCTTTATTACAAAAGTAAGGAAATATAAAACTAACTTTCTATTTAGTTTAAATCACTAATATGATACTTTTTTTTTTGCAAATGTTTCCTAATCGTAATTAAACCGGAAGTGATTATTATGAATAAATTAAGAATGAATACATAGGTAGAGTTAGATATTTAAATATAATTATTTATTTAAGGAATTTTAAATAAATTAAAAAAAAAATCAATATTATATTTCACATATTGTTAGTAAAAACAATTATGGGAAATTTGAAGGTCGAGCTGTACAATATATTCATAATTTGATTATTAATTTTGTATTGTTTATTTTTTATAATAATAATAATAATAATATGTCCCTTGGCATTATTTTTATATAATATTATAAACATTTTTAATATTATTGAAAATACAATTTAAAATAATAGGATTTTGGGGCGGAGCCCATCTGTGCGCGCAGATTAGGCATCTAAACGAGTTGTAAATTTTATGGTTTACATGTTACATTAAATTATATTTTGTTATTAGTATTATTATCCTCACGCGTTGGTCTAGTTGCGAGCGCACTCACGTTTCGTGCGAGAATTCAGGGTTCGATTTCCATGAAGGCAAAGTCGATGTTGACCCAGCATCGTGATAAAAAGTGGGAAGCTACAGTTAGTAGCGCCGTAGGTAGCGAAGGCCGGAACTAAGCGGCGTGGGAACTGCGGCGTGCTTACCACACGCCTCCCTATTCAAATCGCCGTCTGGGAAGCTTTGACCCTTCATAGGCTGTTGCGCCATAGGGTTTTTTTTTTTTTTTAGTATTAAATAAATCAAATTAATTATTTTTAAATTTAAAATAAAATTATTATATTTGAATAGAATTTTTTTTTTTGTTTTTTTTAACAAAAAAAAGTGTTAATTAATAGTAACATAAAGGAAATACGCCCCAGAATAATATTCCAACCTGAAAGAGTTGAAATTCAATTATTATCCATTTTAATTAATTTCAATTTCCGCACTATTCACATACACTTATAGGATAACAAATATCCGGAACTACAGGTTTTTTCCGCTTATAGAAATCCAGTAATTTTTGTTTTTATTATTATTTTAAATCAAAGATAGAATTTTTATTCGAAACGTCTAATACATTTGTAATAAGTTTGCTATTAAAATAAGTTGTGAGCAAAAATATTTATTGACGATTTTTAGAAAGCCAGCCATTGGATTGACGGACATTTTAGTACAGACTTTTGGGGGTGTGGTAGGGGGGACATTAAATAGGCAAAATTTTAGTTAAAACTAAAAAAACATTAATCAATTTAATGTAAGACCAATTCCTATTATTAATGGCCACCAAATTCTTTAAAATATTATTTAAATATATATTCTTCAAAAATGTCATTTTTATTAAAATCAATTGTTTTCTCTTAATATTATGGTTTGAAGTCGTACAGTAATGGCTTAGAGGAAAAGCCAAACTTTCAGAATTCTTCCAGAAAATCTCAAATATCAATTTTTGAGATAAACATGAAAAACCAAAAACAAAAAAAAAACAAAGTTGTAAAACTTGTAGTTGACAGATTTTGACCGTTACATTCGTTGTTGTGTTCTCCTCTGTTTATACGCAATAATGGAAATTTAAGTTAAAAAAAGAAAAAAAGAAAAATTGAGATGGATTTTCTAGTGAATTTTTTATTTTGAAAATTAATATACGTTCATAATACTTCCGCTTAGTGAGAAATCAGTTTCCTTTTTAGTTTATTTTGCAAAAAAAAAAACTGGTAATTATAAAAAAATAATGAATTAATAAATAATGTTTATATGTTGCGAAATTTGATTATAATTTAAAAAAAAAAAATGTTTAATAATATAATTCATACTATTGCAATTGAAATACCGACGGAAGTGAAAAAAATATGGAAAAACGAATCGAGCTTCTTCTTTGGCTTTATTATTATTTTACAAATGGTTGTAAGAAAATAATGATTGATAGAAAGACTCTGCTAGTTAGCGCTTAGTAAAATATAACTTATAATATTATAAAGTCTAACGTACATAAAGTTATTCTGCAGTTGTTGGAGAAAAAGTTCGAATAAATAAAGAAATTAATAATAATATATACAAACATATACACTTACATTTACATAAGCGATGACTAGAAATACAGCGAGAATTGAAAGAGCAGTCTTCATGATTATTGATGTGGGGTGGTTTTAAAAAGAAGAAGAAAAAATAATGTTAAAAAATATTGTAAAAATTGAGAGAGAATTAATAGATTGCTAGACAGTTCAGATATGTTTGATAATCGTAAATCTGGACAGACTATTTAAATAATAACAACCACCTCGTCCCCCACCTAATTCACACAGCAGGGACTCCCCTTCTACTGGGACTATCGGCTGCTGTTCTCCATGGCAACCTGATGTTTCAAAGACCGGTTTTCTTTCTTCATAGAAGGACTTCTTCTTCCTTTATCTCTAACCTTTGTTGCTGACCATAATTATTTAATTATTTATATATATATCAGGCCCTGAACTCTAAAACTACGTTCTCCTTTAATTTATCTTTTTCCGATTATATTTCCAGTGCCAATTTATTTATTAAACATCTTTATCCACTTTGATTTAAACCAATTGCTTTTTTTTTTTTTTAGCATTTTCGATTTTCTAAATTGTATTCTTACTACAAACGCCATGGAGTTAGTTGAATACGAAAATATTTCAACCAAAACTTCACGCAACTATCTCTGACTTCGATTGGCTACAGTTATAAATTGATTAATTTCCATTAAAATAGCAGACAATTACAAACTTGATATTTCGTTAAAGTGCTACGAATAGACAGACCTATGAATAAGCTTTTCATAAAAATCGTTCAAACGGAAGTGCCACTTTTACTGAATCTTTTTTTTTTCCCAGTTTTTTTGTGATTTTCTCAAAAAAACGGCTTCAACGATTTGCTTTATTTATTATTTATTTATTTATTTATTTATTTATTTATTTGCTATACAGCTACATTGCTTTAAGCAAAGGAGATGGCCAAACAGTTTAATGTAAAAATTATTCGTAATATAATAATAATAATAATAATAATAATAGTAATAATAATAATAATAATAATAATAGTAATAATAATAATAATATAATATAATTGTAATAATATAATAATAGTAGTAATAATAATAAAAATGATTCATACAATATAAGTATTGAACAGAACTTAAAAGTAATTCTTATAGATGATGAGAAAGTTACAAAAGTATTTTTTGGCTTAACAAAAGTAATTTTTAATAATTCATTAGAAATTAATAAGTTTACAAAAATTGTAAGAAGCAATATTTGTGCAAGGAAAAAAATAAAATAGTTACTTGCAAGTAAAAAACCATAATTTACAACCATAATAATGTTAATCCATTTTGAATAATTTATAAAAAAATAATTTAATTCCTTCTTTTTCTGTAAAAAGTAAATAAACTTTCTGGCTAAATAATAAAAAATAGAAATATAAATAAAAAAATATTTGCTTTAAAATAATCAACTATAAATACAATGAACGGCAACTCTAATTTTGAAAAATTTCTACGTAAAAATTCATTTAAGGGGGCACTACCATGATAAGCAAGATTAATTAGAAATAAAAATTAATTGCCAAAAATTCCGAGGTTTAAGAAAAAGTTAGTAAACCGGAAAATGCTTTATTATTGAACCTGAGTTCCGTCGAATTTAATTAAAAAACACCGACGAATTTAATTTAAATTTTGGTATATTAAATTATAAAATTTGTCAATTACAGGTTACATAAACTCCATTAAGAGAAATTTGTGTGCGTGTGTTTCACACTAGATTTTGTTTTTGTCTTAAGTAAAACTTATTTATATATTTATTGATATTTTATTTTAATTTGAAAGTTAACCAAGATTATAACTACACATTCTCTCAAAACTGTAAGAGAAATATTAAAACGAAATTTGCAATTTTTATTAAGATTTATAAAAAAAAAAAAAAAAAATTACAAAATATATCATAAATCATGAAATTCTTTGCACAATAAATAAATAAAACAATATGTTTAGCGGTAATTTTATGGTTATCTATTCCATGAATATAATTTGTGGTCTTAAAAAAAAAAATTGCATTAAAATGATTTAATTCTCATTACTTTTCTTCTTTTTTTTTTTTCAATATTATTGAATCTATTTACGATTAGGCCAAGGTGTTTAAATTATAAGGTGACATTGAATGATTCTCCTTCTCTAATTTGAGTTATTTCAGAGTTATATTGCAGATAATTGTAATACTTATTACTAGACATAGATTATAGGCAGAGGTTATTATATTCCTATATAACTCTTTGTATAGATTATTTTAAATAGTATAATAGTGTGAAACTGAAATACAATACACACACACACACAGAGTACTGTGATATTAACTTCCGGTATTAAATAGGTCCAACCACAGTCATCACAGATTTAGTCATAAGATTTATAATTCGTCTCCTTGGAATGAATATTATTCTGCAATCTTGTGGAAAAGTCCTTTAAATTGCTTCCTCACTTCACTGCATCTAACAGCATTCACCTACTTTTCACTTAACAGAAAAACGTTTTGTCATTGTTCTCTCTTCAGGTAAAACAGAATATCTGGTGATTTTTTTTTTTTTTTTTATTAATTTATGTATTTATTTATTTTACTAACACTTCACGCCAACTGTAATCCCTGAGTTTAGTATAATATTTGTAAATAAATGAAAAATCTGGTCGTGAAATACTGAAACGACTTTTTCTTACGGCAATTAAATACAATTTAATTAACGAATTAACTTTTAAATGGCAATTCTTAAAAAAAAAAAGTTTAGTTGAGCCAGCTATTAAAAAAAAAAAAAATAAAATAACATATTAAGGGTTATTAAAAATTTATTACTGAGTAGACATTGTGGGTGCCCTCTGTCATAACCAACAAAGCTTGCAGCGGCAAATGAAATTCAATCCAACTGTGACAGGCCCTCCACAACTCCACTAGAATAATTTTTTTTTTTTTTTCTGATGAATGTTACAAATAAAAGAGAAGTTTATAAATATCTGTGCAGTTAGCATTCCAAGTTTAAAGAAAATCGTTTTGGAGAAATTTCCAAAAAAAAAAAAACAACTCAGAAACTCAATTCTGTTAAGTGACACTTCCGGTTTTCCGACTTTCCACAAATTTGAGCAATCCAGCTATGCTTACAATGTATGAGATAATTATATATAAATATGTAGTTGGTAGAACCATACATTTTATTAAAAGTAGAAAGCTGGACCTTACTGTTCCCCCACATAAATAGTTAATGATAACTATTTATGTGTGTAGATAGGACGCGAAGTTTAAAAAAGAAAATCGTTGCAACTTTTTTTTGAAAAAATCGCCAAAAACTCAACAACAAAAAAATCTGTGAATCCGTACCATTTCCATTTGATGGATTTTGCTCAAAATGTTCATGTCAGTTGTGGTCGCAGTATTTGAACGGATTTCGTGCTTCCTGCTATTTTTCGTTTTTGCTTTGTATTTTATTGAATATGTGGATTGAACCAGCATTGCTAGTTAATATCTGGTATTTTATCCGTCGTAACATGCATATTTATTAGTGTTCCTGACCGGGTTTCAAATTTGTATCCATCGTCAGAACAAATTCACCAAATTCGTGTAGAAAGTTTCACTTCAACGTAATGTTTCTATTACACTCACACTTGTTGGTTTGTTGATTGTATATATTTGCGGGAGGTTATAAGATTATGTTACTATCATTGTGTATGTTTAATGACAAAATGGAATTATAAATTTGTATATAACAATTATAATGTCATTAAACAAAGACACATAGTAACATAACCTTATAACCTTTCGTACATATATACAATCAACAAACCAACAAGTGTGAGTGTAACAGAAACATTACGTTGAATTGAACATTCTACATAAACTTGGTGAGTTTGTTCTGACGATGGATGGAAAACGAATATGCTTACTATTACGGATAAAATACTATATATATTTTGTTCATACACACGCACACATATATGTTTTATATACAGACTGTTCGTTAAAAACCTTTTTTAAAACATGTATTTCCGGTAAAAGAAAGTAAACATGTTTTTTATAGAATGGTGTGTGTATGTATGAACAAATTGTAGTGAAAATGAAAAATCCGTTTTAGCTACCACGATGTTTTAGATCAAAATCCAACAACCGGAAGTGCGATTTTACGAAAGAATTTATAAAAACTACACATATTTTTATTTCGAACATTTTTCTAGGAGAACTGATGTTTTTTGGGAAAGTTACTGACGAGACAGAATAGTTAAGCTCCCTTGAAGTACCACTTCAATAGAAGTATTAGAATTTCCAAAATTTTGAAGAAAATCAGCCAACCAAAAGTGCGTCCTTTTCGGAAGAATGGATTTTTAGGAAGTACTGAGAAAAATCTGTGACGTTAGATTTAAAATGTTATTGGTATTAATAACAATATCATTGGCGATATCTTCAGGATTATTATCGTATCACTTCAAGCACTACCCTTACCAGTTCTATATTTGTTTATTTATGTTTTCATATTTATAGTATACATATGTTAGAACAGCTGGATAATCATTTCAAGTTTAAAGAAAATTAGTCGGTTTTATAATGCTATTAAATAAGAGAAAGTGATATGAGTATTTCACACCAGATTTTTTTTTTTACTTTCTCTTATTGCTGTAAGAGGAAGTATTGCTATCTCATGAACTTTTCAATATCGAGTTTTCACCGGATGTACACGTTTTGAGGTACCCTGAGTCCGAGGCAAAACTGGATTTTAGAAATTTGTCTGTTTGTGTGTGGCCAGTATGTAACCCAAAAACGGAAAAGCGAAAAACAAAATAAAAAATGATATCTACTTTATAAGTGCTAGAGCGTGGGACACCGATGGGTTTTGATCAAATTCGGTCAACCAAGAAGTAACACTTTATTGAATGGATTTTTCTTCTTTTTCTTTTTTTGCGAATTTTCTCGAAACGTTATGTTTTCCTTTAAAATGTTATTTCAGTTTATTTATATCTTTTTTTGTAATCTACATAATATTAATTAAAATGAAATGTGATGTTAAACGTTGTACTAATCATACATACAAAGACCTATCACTTTTGTCTGAATTCCTTTTTTTCCGAGTAAATGCGTTTAAGGTAGGTTTTTTGGGGCGGAATTAGTAAAGCCTAACAGGTCCACTTCCGAAAATCAACCTTTCTAAAAGTAAATGTTTTAAACAAAATGATAGTGTATTAGAATACTTTATTTTCAATTTACAGTGGTAAGAGAAAGTAAAAAATAAAATAAAGTAATTACTATTTCTGCTAGTTTTTGCGAGTGTACAATATTGAGTTAAAAATTAGTTTTTTTGTAACGAAAAAGTTCGGCTAATTTGGTATTCAAATCAAATATTTGATTATCACTTAATATCTATTATTTCCCATCTCTATACTAGAAGAAGAACCTTCGAAGGAATTTCGCGGCCGACATTTTCTGCAAAATAAATGCAATGTTTATAAAAGATATTATCATCTCGAGTGTTTGCTTGGCCCCTCTCTCCGCTGCCAGTCCTTGCCAATTTTGCCTTACCCGTATATTCCAGAGGTTATTTACAAATATCTACTCAGCCAGGATTAATATTCCATTTCATCTACATAATTAGAATTTCCAAGGTTATTTTTTTATTGCATTATTGTTTTTATTAATTAAACTTAGTTTACTCCCAGAATTTGCATGTACACTAATTGGAGTATCCCTTATTTAAATATAATTAAATGAAACAATAAGTTCTGTATTAGCGTTATGAATTTTTACTTCGAATTGCGTCTTTTTTAACGTCTTTCAAACTATTTGAACATCAAGGCGTAGCTAAAGATACAATACAGATTCCCTGATGTCTGTTTGTTCCCGCATTTCATAAGACCCCTTAACTTTTTTTTATAGCCTTTTGAGATGTTGTCAGGTAAAAATGACAAAAAACTACCTCTGCACTAGTTATGTAAGTAGAAGGGCTGAATTGTTTATAGATTTAAAAGTTATGCTGGAGTCACGCTTTACTCTTTAGGCTGTCTTTAAAGCAGGATTTGAAGGTTGTACTTTGAACTACTTGGCACCACTATTGTCCTGGTTTGCAGAGATCCGAGCTGTCTTGGTCTTGATCGAATTCAGTTAAAGCATGAGATAATTAATTAACTTTTCGCAACTCACGTGAAAAGTAGTAGACGAAATATAGTTTACAGCGGTAATACATGTTTTGAGGTGTTCTGAGTAAGAAAAAATGTTTATAACGTTTGGGCGTGAGTATGTGTGTGTGTCTGTAGGTGTATGGGGAGATGCAAAATATCTGCAAAACTTGAACATTCATTTAGACTCTACGAAAGTTTTGATCAAAATCCGTCAACTGGGTTCTCGAAATCACAGTTTATTTTTACTTTCTCTTACTCCTAGTAAGAGGAAGTATTGTAATCGTGTCAAATTTTCGATATCGAGTTTTCACAGGAAATATCCGTTTTGAGGTCCCCTGAGTCCAAAAAAGTGGTTTTTAGCAAATGGCCTGTGTGTGTGTGTGTGTGTGTGTGTGTGTGGGTATGTACGTGAACAGCATACCTCAAAAACGAAAAACCGTAGAAAGTTGAAATATGATATTCCGTTTAGGTATCACCATGGCATCTGGCAGTGGGTCATCTGTCAGAATTCCTCAACCGGAGGTACCACTTTACTTGTTGTTTTTCTTTTTTACTTTTTTGCGATTTTCTAAAAAATGGCTCCGACGATTTTCTTCAAACTTGGTATATCAACTACACATACAAAGAGCTACAACTTTTATTTGAAATGTTTAAAATTCATTTAAGGGCAGTTATGGTGGAGGGGTTTTCATCTAAAGTGTTAGGTTTTCATCTCAGTTTATTAAACATTTCTATCATCTAAATAATGTTAATTAGAATTGAATATATTGTTGAAATTCCGAGTTTCAAAAAATCGGATCACCGGAAGTGTGTTTGTTTACATTACCTCTAAATTTACTATATGATTTTTTTTCACTTTTTCGCAATTTTCTCAGAAATGGCTCCGACGATTTTCTTGTAACTTCCTATATAAACTAAACATACAAAGATCTACAACTTTTATTTAAAACATTTCTCTGGGAAAATTCATTTAAGGGAACTTAATTAATGAGGAGTAAATTTGCAAATTAAATTTGGTTTTCTAACCAAAAACTACGGGGACACGTATTTTTTAGTTTTTTTCTAGCTACCTTAATTTCCGAGAAATAGTCGTTATCCATACGTCCATACGACGTTATCCATCGTTATTCAGAAGCTTTCAAGTCTAAGAAACAAATAAAATGTATAGTTTCCCATCATTTTATATTTATGTGTAATGATAATAATTTTGAGAAATGAGTAAGAGAAAGTTGTGTGTGTGTTTCACACCAGATTTTTTTTTTTTTTTTTACTTTTCTAACTGCATGTTAAAGGAAGTATTATATTGTCAAATGTTTAGATATCGCATTTTCACCGGAAATACGTAAACGTATAACGTTTTGAGCACCCTTTTTTCCAAAATAGTTATTTTTAGAAAATAGTCTGTACCCGTGTGTGTTACTATGTGAACAGCATAGCTCAAAAACGAAAAATCACAGTAATTTCATACTTGATATTCATTATGAGGGGATCCAACAGGAACTTTCACCTGTCAAATATTTCGCAAGCGAAAGTACCACTATACTTGGAATAAAAAATTTTTATAAACAGATTTGTTCGCCTTTTTATTCTTCTTTTGGAAAATTTTTTTTTCCTATTTTTTTGAAAATTGATTATTCTCAAAAAGTTTTTAACATAAAACATATTCAATTACATTTGGAAAGCATTTCCTATAAGAAACAGAAGTTTTATTTTAATTGAATTAATTATAAGGTTTTTCAGAGACATTAAACTCAACTCTAAGCGCTTCGATGTTAAAAACCACTTTTCAATAGTATTTTCTTATAAATTTCTTTAAGGCTAGCGTACGGTCCGGTTACAGAAAAAATATCTACATTTCACCAGCTTTCCAACGATAATAATATCGTGGGGTTTCTTTTTGTTTTCTTAAAGAAAATGCGAAATAAATGTAAAAAAAACACAAAATGAAAATTGAGAGCTGTTACAAAAATTAATTAATAATCCTGTAATGAACTTTGGAATTGTTATCTCATGATAGAAATTCGTCTAATTCTAATAAACTGAAACATTTAGTCGTGCTTTAGCTGGTCATACATTCAAAATGCCAGATTTCTTTGTCATAGAATAGCGAGATATGGTTTTTATTTGTGGGTTTTGTAACGGCAGCGCGGAAGCTGCCGCTGAGTATGCTAGTCGTTGGCCTAACAGGAAACCATATAAGCAGCGTATTAAAGACTAGGGGAAACCGGTTCTGTGAGAATAACTACCGGGAAACTGATCGTTCTGACGACTTTCTGGTTGCACGGGGATTCTCGTCACTCCAATAGTGCATGTTGCGGGTGTTTAAAGAACCATTTCGAGTAAACGTCGCCTCATCGGTCCACAAAATGTTTTGGGGGAAACGACGATTCTGGGCTGGTTGTAGCAGCCAAATACAGAATTGAGTACGACAGGCGTAATCACGTTCTAGCAAATACTGTACTTGCTGCACGTGATACAGATATCTACCATCCCATCGAAGATACCTGTGCACCGTCTGATGTGACAAACCTAGCGACAATGGCACTCTGCGTGTGCTAAGGGTAGAATCGTCATCAACACATTCAAGATGCGTTGACATGAATTTTCGTAAGAACGATCAAGTTTCTCGGTAGTTTATTCTTACAGAACCGGCTTCCCCTAGTCTTTAATACGCTGCTTATATGGTTTCCTGTTAGGCCAACGGCTAGCATACTCAGCGGCAGCTTCCGCGCTGCCGTTACAAAACCCACAAATAAAAACCATATCTCGCTATTCTATGACAAGAAATCGGCATTTTGAATGTATGACCAGCTAAATAACGACTAAATGTTTCAGTTTATTAGAATTAGACGAATTTCTATCGTGAGATAACAATTCCAAAGTTCATTACAGGATTATTAATTAATCTTGTGATATTTTTGTAACAGCTCTCAATTTTCATTTTGTGTTTTTTTACATTTATTTCGCATTTTCTTTAAGAAAACAATAAAGAAACCCCATGATATTATTATCGTTGGAAAGCTGGTGAAATGTAGATATTTTTTCTCTAACCGGACCGTACGCTAGCCTTAAAGAAATTTATAAGAAAATACTATTGAAAAGTGGTTTTTAACAGTCGAAGCACTGTAGAGTTGAGTTTAAAATCTCTGAAAACCTTATAAGTAATTCAATTAAATAAAACTTCTGTTTCTTATAGGAATTTAATGCTCTTTCCAAAGGTGTAATTGAATATGATTTATGTAAAAACTTTTTGAGATATAATCAATTTTATGAGAAAAAGTAGGAAAATTGAAAATTTTCCAAAATGAAGAATAACTTTTGAAGGCGAACGAATCGGACCATGGTTTATTAGAAATTTTTTCTTCCAAATAAAGTGACAAACCATATCCCGAAGTATTGCCAGAGATTGCTGTTACACCCTGTATATACAGTAAACTCCCGATTATCCGTGTGCAGATTATCCATGCATGAATTTAATTTAAAAAAAATAATTATATGTATATGATTTTTTAAATATTTGCTCGCTTTCATGTTTACCACAGTGCACGTGTTCGTGTTTAGTTGTTTGAAGTGGGTGGTCGGGTATCTGAAGTCAGCTGGACTGGTTTTAGTTAGGATTTTTTGGATTCTATCAAGCCCGAAACAAGTGAAATAGTGTCTGAAATGACTGAGCTAATGGCAAATTTAGATGGCTTTGAGGTGTGGTTAGAACATGTTTCATGTGATGGAGGTTTTCAAATAATGAGTGACACGGATATTATTTCCGATCTCATTCAACCAGAAGAACAAGAGAATGAAGCTGAAAGTGAAGAAGAAATTATCAATTGCATTAGTCACAGCAGGGCCCTGAATTCTGTTGACATTTTGTTGGAGTATATCGACAAATGGGAATTCGAGTATAACGACATAATAGCTCTTAGAAAAATTCAAACTGATATTAAAAAAATCATGAAAAGATTCCTGCAAACAAACCAAAATCACAGATTTTCTTAATAATAATGAGGATTAAACGTGTTAAAATAATTGTCTGCCATCGTATTTTAGAAATAAATAATTATAGTTCGGATTATCCGTGTTTTTCGATTATCCATGCCGCCTCTCCCCATCATTAGCCCGGATAATCGGGAGTTTACTGTATATAAGGGTCTAGGTATATATATATATATTTGGGTTATTTGTATGTGCTGTATATGTGTATGAACAGTATATCTCAATAATAAAAAATCTTCAGATTCCACAAGATTAGATTAGAGTACACAAGTTAGTGTGCTCTTTTCCAGTTCTGTCTATTTAATTAGACTTAACAGACTGGAGAAAGACTCCTGTGTGAAGCTTGAAATTACCCACTAGTTAGAGTATACCCTCTCCAGTTCTGTCTGTTAAACTAGACTCAGAAGAATGCAGAAAGAGAGAGAGAGAGACTACTGGGGTAAAGCTTGAGGGTTTCAGTTTTTTACCCGAAAGAGGAGAAATCTCAACCATAAAAGTCCCATCCAATGAGAGATTACATGCTTTTTCTTCCTGACAAAACTTTCACAGGTCTGTCTTGTAATGCGTGTGCTTGTTCAGTCTACAGTGGCCAGTAAGGAGGCCTACTACAGTCATTCGTATAGCCGTACGGCCTCTTTGGAGCAGCTCTGCAGTTCGCTGCCATTCATGAGGCATTTTGCAATACCGTAGAAAAGTGCTGGTCCAATGTTCCTATGGAGTACTCTCAGGCAAAGCGCCCTGCCGTCTCGTTGCCCTTATAATCTGAATGCCCGGGTACCCAACAATCTTATTTTGGCTAGTAATTTCCATGAATAAGCTCAAAGTTGATATTCCGTTTAGTTTTCACCAAAGATAATCAGACAGTGAATTTTCCGTCACAATCCATCAAACCGGAAGTCTCAGTGGATTTATCATTGATATTTTTCTACGATTTTCTCAGAAAAATTCCAACAATTTTCTTTGGACCTGTATGCGAATGAATCATGTGTAGGAAGGACAATTACTTTTATCGGAAACAATTTTTTGGAGGGCAGATTTTAGGGTATTCTTGTGTGATGTGACAGCGATAGCAAGAAAAAAAGAAGAGATAATTTTTAAATAAATCTACAAATTACAACTAGTGGTTGAAAATTGGAAAAGGGTCCAGCCAGCCGCTACCTGCAGGTCATGAACCGCGGCAAACCCTTTTTGTATTTCTTTCAAAAAAGGGTCAATATACCAGTCAAGAGATAATATCTTACTGGCCTACCTTGCCCACCATCTGTTAACAAAGCGTCGCCACCCCGGCCAAATCAGCCCTTGTTAACTACTGACCTCCCCTAGGGTCAATATACCACAAGAGATGTCTTAGTGTTACACGTACTTACACATCAGCGTCGATGTGTGAGTGATGCAAATATAACACGTCGCCCCACTGAAGGAGGGATTCAGTTCGACTCAGGCATCAAACGTCTACATCCGTTTTCAGATCAGAAGCACCATCTCACATCGCGAACGCGTCCCTATTTAAGGTTTTAACACTTTACTAACTTCTTTAATATTTTATATTCATTTTATAATTCTTATAGTTATTTACAATTGTACATCTTAGTTTTTCTATTTTATATCTCTTTAAATTATTTGTTAAAATATAGTATATTTTTATAAATCAGTAGTACGCATTTCGAATACCAACTCTCTAATCTCTTCCCCTCTAATTAACAATCTCTTACTCTTACTCATCACTTCAACTTCCGGTATCAATAAAACGATACCAATACACTTGGAAAATGGTTACTTCCTCTAAAATATAAAAAAAAAAAAACCTATCACTTTTGCTTTATTTTCCGAAAAAATTAATTTTATGAGATTGGCTCAATGTTATTGGCACTTTCTTCTGGACTATAATGTAATCACCCTTTTTCTACCTACCTGAAAAAGTAACTGACCTTCCCCTCCCCCCCCCACCACCACTTCTATAATTATGTTAAGACAAGTTTATTTTATTTAAGTTATAGATATAATTGTACTAACTGGAAGCAAGAAAGTCTGCTGTGAGTGTTTCATTCCAGATTTGTTTAATAAATTATTTATATTAGAAAGTGATTTATAGACAGGTAATTGAGTAATAATCTATCTTTATATTGAATCTCTAATTTCATAATTTTCCTTATAGGTACAGATAATTATTTTCATAATTAGTGCTATATTAATTAACACGTTCTATACAAATTATTATAATTAATATTTTAATCATTTTATCTATCATAAGCATAAATGCGTATATGAGAAAGTATACTTCGTTCTGTGTCCAAATAAAAATTGTTGCTCTTAGTATGTTAATTGATATTACATGTTAAAAGAAAATCCTTGGAGCCATTTTCGAGAAAATTGCAAAAAAGTGGGGGGAAAAAAAACATTCAGTACTTCCTGTTGAGGAATTTTGACAGACACTTCACTGTTCAAATACACTCACATACACAAAGACCATTTCTAAAAACCGCTTCTTTTTTTTGGAATCAGAGGACCTTCAAACGTATATTTCCGCTGAAAACTCGATATCGAAAATTTGATGCTCCTCAATACTTCCCCTTACTAGGAGTAAGAAAAACTAGAAATCGGATTGAAACGACTTTCTCTTATTTACGTTCATATAATTTAATTATCAATTTTTTTTTTTTAAATTGCAACATCTACAATGTTGGGCTGGGTGGGCATAATAAAAGGTGTTAAGGTTTATGTAGTTTATACTGGGCGGACTTTTTGCAGAGGGCCTATGTCAAAACCAATAAATCTTGTGCAAATTCAAATTTAAACCCAACTGACAGGCTATCGAAATCTTTCTAACAAACAATTTTTTTCTGACAAATATGTCAAAAAAGTGATATGTTTTTATCTGTGAAATAAGCATTTCAAAATTTAAACAAAATCGTGGTTTCACCGTTTTCGACTTTTCGACAAAATTCCATTATATCTATTCTATAAAGTGGCAGTTCCGACAATGCTTCTAGTGGATATTAATATTTTGTATGTGATAAACGCCTACATTTTACTGAAGTGATACGTTTTAAATATAACGCTACTGTTCCCTCAGAACCTTTCAAAAAATTAATTTTTCCTGGCCAATTGTTTCAAGTAAAGTGTTAGGGATTTATGTGTGTAGGTAGATATTTAAACAAAATCATTGGACGAGAAAATCACGAAAAACTAAAAAAAAAAAATATTTCGAAACTCGGGGTACCTCAAAACATGTATTTCCGGTAATAAACTCAATTTCAAAAAATTGGCACGATTACACAATACTTCTTCTTACTAAGTTTGACAGAAGGTAAACATTTTAACAACTTAGCTAATTTATACAGTGTGCAGACCATGTGATCTGGACTTTGAATGATTTTGACAGTCCTTTTCATCTAGAAACAATATCTTTAATATTAGAGATTCATATTATGTAACTGACCTTTTGCTATGTAATTAGCACATTAGTTTCTAATTAGTTTCAAAAGAAATCTTTATAAGCCAATAATAAATAAAATAAAATGATAAAATGTTAATTAAGACAAATATTTCATTTATTACTCTTTTCTTTTTTATTATTACAATACAGACAAAACAATGGAATTCATGGTCTTTTTTCCAAGATACCAATCATTTGAACGCATCTTAATAATTAGTAATTATTTTTATCCAATTTCCATTTGAAAATAAGTTACTATTTAGGTCAATGCAACAAAGGAATTGTAGCAATCATGGACTTAAGAAAAAGTTCACTGCTATTCTCAGGTGTTTAGTTATCTTTACTTCTTCCTCTATCTGATCCTTTGTACACTGAAATGACATTATAGGGAGAAGTCTCGAAACGTCCTAGTTCTTCCCTCCCCATTTCTCCAGTAAAATACATTTTTCCTGGAAAAGGTACAAACTATATAGAAACTGCATATTGCCAAATATACATGCAGGATGGCAATTTTTAACATGCACCAACCACTTGTCTTGGAATGTTCGCTAAATAAACAAACAACAACATTGTATATCATGGTTCCTTACTTAATTATTTCAAGGATTCCAAATATGTGACCAATTCTTTTTATCTGGTATTTTATCCTTCGTAGCATGCATATTTCTTTTATTCCGGACCGGTTTCGGATTTTCATCCATCGTCAAAATAAATTTATCAACTTCATGCAGAGAGTTCACTTCAACGCAATGTTTTTGTTACACTCAATATTTGTTGATTGTATGTATGTGCGGAAGGTTATAAGGTTATGTTACTCTGTGTGTGTGTGTGTGTGTTTTACGACAGAATGGATTATAAATTATGATTAGTCATTAGAAAATAGTGTATAATAAATACCATGTTTGCTCAGTGTTTTATCAAGTCATTTTTATTTGAAACATTTTTCTGAAAAAAATTATTCTATGTCAAAGTCGTGTAATAAATTAAAATGGCACTTTAGAGGAAACAAAACTTCCCTCTCCCCCAAAAACCCCCTTTAGTAAATTTACTCGGAAAATTAACTCAAACAAAAGTGATAGGGGTCTCTGTATGTATGATTAATGCCACAAGTTTAACGAAATTCGTTGATGTCATTATGCAGAAAGTCCATTATGGCAAAAAACTAACAAAATTGTTTAGTAAAGTAAAATTGGTGCAACCAATAATTTTTCAAACTCGGAATTTTGGCATCACATTTCATTGCAATTAATATAATAAACGCAAATAATACTTTACAGGAAAATATAACATCATCCCTCCCCCAAAACATAACACCATCTCTCCCCCAAAACATAACACCATCCCTCCCCCAAAACATAACACCATCTCTCCTCCAAAACATAACACCATCCCTCCCCCAAAACATAACACCATCCCTCCCCTAAAAACCCTTAAATAAATTTACCCAGAAAAATGTTTCAAATAGACGAATTAACTTTATACATATGTGTAGTTAATATTCCAAGTTTAAAGAAAATCTTTGTAGCCGTTTCCGAGAAAATCGCAAGAAAACTGGAAAAATTCATTCAGTAAAGTGTTACTTCCGGTTGATCACTTTTGATCAAAACCTTATTATCTTGTCCCATGTTAGCAATTAGAAACTAGATATCGAAAATTTGACGATCGCTTACTACCTCTAATAGCAGTATGGGAATGTAAAAAGAACTCTGGCTAAACTTCTGAAATATCTGTAATCTAGTAAATTCTGAAAGATCTATAAATTATGCGTCATTAAAATTCTTTTTTGCATTTTGGATTGGGAACCATCAATTCAGAGACACACGCTTCCAGCACTATATGTAAAACCGGTCTATGATTCCTCTCCTGGCGAGTTAGTGATCTAAAGCAGTTATTGTTTTTAATATATGCAAACTGGCTATTTTTCGAAAGGTTGAACCTCCTCTTAATTATCCTATTAAAATTTTTTGAGGTTAAAATTTCAAAGATTTAAGTGAAACTTTATATTCAACCTTGTTTCCTTGAGTTCCTCAATTGGATATATCTAATCCAAAACCTCCTTTTTGTTATTACTTTCTCCTATTGCTTAAAGAAGCATTGCGATCTTACTGCTGCAAGAGGAAGTAATGCTATATATCGTGTCAGATTCTCAACAATTACGTTTTGAAATAAAAATGGGTCAAACGGAACCAATAGTGTACCTTTCTGTCTCTTGGATACATTTTTTATTTTTTGTTTTTTTTCAATAATTTTCTTCACAATGAATTCAGCGGATTCACTGTAAAATCTGTCGGTGGGAATAATTAGTGCTGTGGGAATTGCAGTTAGAGAGAGAACTGTGAGTGTTTCACACGAGTGTACAACACACAAGACGTAATTAGTGACAATTATTCTATATATCTACTTAGTAATTATTCTTATGGTGTATCAAAAAGTCTGTGCGTTTTTACTTTCATTTAGTTGAATGAACTGTTCGTATAAACATAGCGTTGATTATTGCACTTTGGTCACTATACTGATTTTTTGACATTCAGTTTTCAGTATATAACAGTATTTAGTCAAGTTGTGACCGTATGAATTGATTTAAAAAATTATAAAATGAGTGAATTAAATTTTAAAATTCGGGCGATACTGAAGCATTATTTTAAAAAGGACCTTACAGTAATAGCTGGTGCTGGAGAAGTTGAGGGAGCCGATGCTTTGTCAATTCGTGCTGCACAGTATTGGTTTAAAAATTTCAAGATAGGAGATATGAGCCTTAAAAGTAAGGCAATGTCGCGGCGTCCACGATCCCTTGACCCAAAGGAGCTGTAGTAGTTGATCCCCGAAAAGCACTAGAAAACTTGCAGGCGGGTTAGATTACTACCACAAACTTGCATCCATAACATTGGAATGGTACCTACAAGCTGTAGGACTATCCCCCACGAACGCACATAATGTTGAAGTGTGTTAAACTCTTCTCAAAAATCCAAGTGATGTTCTATTTATAAAGCAAATTATCACTTTGTGATGAAATGTGGGTATATACTTTAACAACCCAAACATGCAAAAACTCTGGGTTATGCCTGGTCAGCCTGCTCTTCCTGTGCCTCAAAGGAAAAGATTTACTAAAAGGATAATGCTTTGCATGTGGTGAAACTTTGAAAGAATGATGCATTTCGAATTGGTTCCCGATGAGCGAGTTATCATATCTGAACTCTATTCAGCAAATTGGATAGGGTCTATGCAGATCTGGCCGAAAATTACCTCTCTTTAATCAACTTAAAAAAAAAGTTCTTCTGCAGCAAGATAATGCAAGACCTCCACTTCGCGTCTGACTGCCACAAAAATTAATAAGCTGGAACTTCCACTTCTTGCTCATCCTGCCTATAGCCCAGATCTCGCTCCTTCCAACTACCACTTGTTCCGATCTATGGCTCATTTTTGACGGGGTAAAAATTTTACAATGGAAGAGGATGTGGAAGCAGCTTGTATTGAATTCTGCATCTCCAAAGAACCTTCATGGTACCAAAGGAGGATTGAAGCACAAAAATTAGGTCACAAAAATGGGTTGAAGTGATTAATTAACAATGGTTTATACTTTAAAGAATAAACTGGGAAGTCTTATTTGTTAATACTCATTAAAGTCACACTGCCAAAAACGCAACGACTTCTATTACATCTCAATATTTTAGCCATTTTAAGTTAATACTACACTAAAGTAAGTACTGTAAGTGAATATCTCCTTTCTGAACACAGTCCTCTGCTTCTCGTACTCGATTCAAAACCTTTACCAACTCCACCTAAACCAAATTTGATTAATGGACTTATAGACTGGAACTTCTTCCAGACAAGTATACATAAACAGATCAATCTCAACATTTCACTTAAAACTCCTAATGAAGTTGACAGTGCTATATAGCATATAACTGACTCAATCCAACAAGCTGTTTGCAAATCAACTCGACAATACAAAAAAACAACATTTGACAAAGACAACTTTCACATTCCACCGCATATAGCTTTACTTATTACAGAAAAACGAAATGCACGAAGAATTGGCAGTAAACTAGATATCCATCGTATAAGAGAAAATACAATCAGTTAACAAGATGATTAAAACTTGCGCTAAGAAAGCTGAGAAATAAGCAATTTTCAAAATACACAAACAACTTACTACACGAGACAAGACGCTTTGGACAGCAACCAAAAAAATACTACCATATAAATCTAGTTCCTTCCCACTTCGCAAAAATGATGGCACATGGGCTATAACTGACGACAATAAGGCGCTACTCTTTGCTGCCCACCTCTCAGAAGTATTCACTCCCCGTAACGAAATTCTCACTAGTTCCTTTACTACAGAAATAGAAAATAACCAGGATATTTTCCCTAAACCCAATAAACCCTCCGAAATACGTACAACCTATCGACCCATAATCCTTGTTCCTCCAGTACAAAAATTTCGCTACTTATGACTATACTTGGACCTTACTGAATAACTCGGAGTTTCACTACTGAGAGACTTCTTCGCTCCTGTTTTTAAGAATTGTCTGCAATTAACAAATTTACTATTGTTAAGCTTTATAACAGGTGTAAATATAAAAAAAAATTAATAGAAAAAAAAACAATAAAATGTAAACCTGTAAAAATTGTCGTTAAATCCAACATTTTACAATAATTTTGTTGAATTAATTTACAAATAAGTGTAATATCTTTGAATACATGTATACATACTAAACGATTAAATAATTAAAATGTATTAAATGAGAATAAATGTTATTTAAATTCTCACACGCTCTCTATGTATTAATTTGTCTACAATCCAGTTTATAAGATGTTCAAGGACATCTAGTTACATGTTTATACAATCATTATGTTTGTGCTTATAATGATTATAAAACTAATTCTGCAAATTAAAACAAACAACTTTATATTACTTTCTCTTACTCCTAGTAAGAGGAAGTATTGTAATCGTGTCAAATTTTCGATATCACGTAAGAGAAAGTTGTGTGAGTGTTTCACACCAGATTTTTTTTTTACTATTAATACATGAGCACGAAGAGAGGCTACATTAACAATGATTGCAGCGCCTTTCAACAAATACGAACCAATGGTGCAATTAAATTTAAAAAAATCAGCGCACTAATTGATTAACTGTAATTATAAAAATTCTCTAATAACCTACTTTTGTTTTCCTTTTTCTTTTTTTTTTTGGTCACATTAAATGAATCTTAAGTTTTCACAAAATATTTTAAGTAAATATGGCTTCCCCTCCCCCCACACATATACTGCGATTAATTTCCTCACAACTCAAGCAATCTATCATGAGATGAATAGATGTTTCTTCCTGTCTCTTTACAAAATTCTTAAAAAGGGGCTCTAGCAGCATAGGCGCGCCCTGTCACGTAGATATGTCTCCATTAAACACACAATGCCCAGTAAGTGGATCATACACATGATAGATTTGTACAAAACATTAAAAAAAAATGACAATTTAGATGAAACTTAAGTAAAATGAATTTTCCTAATTATTGTTGGAGCCTTTATCAAAACAAAAAAACTGTTAAAAGTTCTTGAGTAAAGTGGTACTTCCTGTGGACAAGTTTTGACCAAAATTTTGGTGTAACGCTGTCTGGTGGGCAGGCCCTAAATGAAATATCAAGTTTCAGCTGACAACTCTCTGTCTCTGACAAAATTTCATATTCCGAGACTTTAAAATATGTATTCGTGGAAAAATTTAGAAAATTCTTCGCGAATCGCTATATTTCCTCTTACAGCTGTACGTGAAAATGTTAAGATTATTTCATTGAATTAATATAGCCAATATATTTTGGCCAGAAACATTATTTTGCGCTTAACGTCCAATTTCTAGATTTATATACAAACACTTGTCGTCCGTCAGGCCACTTTCGCAAAATACACGTTATCCTTCATAACAGACATTATCTACTTTTCCTGGCCCATTATAGTTGGTCGTTCATGCACAAGATGTCTATCTATGTTTGTCCCACATTTATTAAATTTAATTTTTATTTAACATATAAATATAACATATTAAAATAAAATTATTTAAAAGTCTATTTATTTATTTATTTAAGAAATTAATGTATTACATTTTGATCTTATATTATTGATCTAATACGCTCTTTGAAACATCTTATTTGGTGGTTTGAAACTGCTAGTATAATAATTATTATTTCTTTTTATTAATTTTATTATATAAAAACAAGCCAGTATCTGATATTTTTGTGAATTTGTTGTATTCATTGTTAGTGGTTATAATAGAACCTCGACCCGGCTTTTTTATTAATGATCTTTTAGGTTTCCACGGCCATTTTCATAAAGGCACTTAAGATTCCTGGTTGAGACCGCTAAAAACCGACGAAAGATCTTAAAAGCGAAAACCCAAATATGGCTGGATTGGAATGGCTGGACAGGTGGGGAATTAGAGGAAACTGGCGATCAACTGGCCAGGAATGGGGCGAACATTCTGTTCGGTGACCCAAAATCTGTCCTTTAGGGATAACCAAATGGACTGTACGTGCATCTCTCAAAGATTGATTTTGGTGGGAACACGGCACAATCTGGAAATTATGTCCAGGAGCTAAACACAAGCAAGATGTTGTGTCAAAGCTATGTATGAAGATGGAGATCCTCTGCTTAGGAAGAAACCAGATTAATCCGGTAACAAGCCTTTTCTCGGTGTGTGGTAAGTTCAATAAACCCCTACACAAGGTGGGAATAATTAACTCGGAACTTTTGTATAGATTATGATAGGAATGGGAGGAAACGGCCACACATGTGTTGTTCGATTGTGTTGCAAGTATGAGATCTTTGGCGCACTGAGACCAGAGGAGATTATAGCGCAAAAAGCGCTGGTTTGGGAAGGCCCTCACCCTCGTGAAGAGGGGTGATTTCTCATATTAGACCTACAGGTGTTGGCACAATAAGCCTCTATTGGCTGCAATGCGTAGGATCGCGTCCCAGCCCATGTTCAATCTAAGCTAATATAATCAGCAGTAAATTGCAGATACAGGATGTCGTGTGAGTGTTTCACGTCAGATTTTGTTTTTAATTTGTTAGTGATATCCCTACAATTAATTAATTACCTATATAAATAAAAGATAAAAGAATAAATAATATAAATATAACTGAATATATTACTTCTAATTGACATAATAATGTACAGGGTCGCCTACTAACCTTTAGTAGCATGTATTTGTAAATAATACACACATATAGGTTAGAATTGTATTTGATGATGTCGTATGTAAAGATTGTCTTTGCGATCGAGGCATTTAATTAAAGAAGGTTTTCTTTCACTTTTCGCAAACTGTTCGTAGAGTTCGCAGTTTGACCTTCAAATTAAAACAAATATTTAGGTCATTTCAATCAGAATTGTCATCGTCGCAATATAAGAGATACACTTCTTCAGAGATATATGAAATGTATTTAAAAAGATCATGGACAATGTGCTCCACTCTCGCAGATCCAGTTTTGATAATAAGTTGTGGAAACAAAGAAAAATAGATTTCATATATTTTGCAAAAAAACATAATTAAATATTAATATGGCAATTCCGAGAAACTTCAAATGTTATACTATTTATACTTTCTACCGCTGAACTAACCAGTTAATTGTGGAATTTGGTTTTAAAACTTATTTCTGAGTGCTTAATTCTAATCAAATTAAGACTAGCAGAAACGTGAAACACGCAGGGGAAATAAATTTATAAATTTAATTAATTAAAATTGAGAATTAATCGTAGCTTATTTTGTTTATAATCCAAGCGAATAGCAAGCAATGGACGAATATAACTACTTATAGCGGAATTTCTTTTAACAAGGGATTACTGTTTCTTACTCAGAATAGTAGTAGGAAGGAAATCGTGCAATTGGGTCAAATTTTTGAAATTAAGTTTTCACCGGAAATAATATTTTGAGATCATTATTAATATTCGTCTGTGGGGAGGGATCAAACCCTACGCTATCCAAAGTCCTACTGGGGCCATATAGCTACCTGAAGTAAAACAACAACAAATCGGGTCTAGAACAAATATCCAGACCCGGCTCCAATCCATCTAAGATTCACTGCAGCCCAAACAAATCGGACAATAACCTTAAAGGAAAATAGCCTAAGCTCTTCCACAGACATCCTTCCGACCAAAGATCTTGAACCTAACTTCCTCAAAACGCAAGCAATCATTTAGGGATCAACTGAGTACGAAAAAAAATGTTTTTACGGAATGGTCTCTCTCGCTGTGTATGTGTGTGTGTGTGTGTGTGTGTGTGTAGAATAAAATATTTTAATAAACGAAAAATCGCAGGAAGCTCAAAGTAAAGTTATACTTCCGGTTGGGGAATTTTGACAGATAACTTACTCGGATCTCACGATGATACCAAATGGAATATCAAGTTTGAACTTTCTGCGTTGTTTCGTTTTTTAGTTATATGCTGTTCATACACACACACATACACACACACACACACACACACATACACATATATATATATATATATATATATATATATACGCACACTCAGACCATTTTCTAAAAATCACTTTTTCAGTGAACCTCAAAACGTGTGACAAGATCACAATACTTCCTTTTTCCCAGCAATAAAAATACTTTTGACTCATCAAAAAAAAAAAAAAAACTATGCTACATGATGAATACAGAAAATTGTGTCAATGATATCAGTTTATTTATTATACTATCGATAAAATAGCCCTCAATAGTAAATTTTCATTTTTAGATACAAGGGCTGTCATATATTTATATACATCTCATACAGTATGTGTTGTATCTTTGGTAATTTATGATGGTGTCTACTGCTTTTGAAATTGAAATTATTCTTTGTTTGCCTATTTATACTGGGATACCTCTTTAAAAATAGTATTGAAACTATTGGAAAACTGTTAAAATTTGGGTTACGATAATTCTCCAACCTCCAAGTTTTCATTAAATTTTCCGAGTTATAATTTCGATGTCATATTTTGTATCAGTACAAAATATGTTGAAAACATTCAAGTAATAATGAATGCATTACATTTTAAGATAATGCAAATGGCAACATATTTGAAATAGCCCTTTTTGCGTGATGCGATTATGCAGTGTTGACGCACTAAGGAATCGTTTTCTGTCATTGTCTGTAATAAGTATATCACATATATAAGTAATTTATAATATTTAAGTAAACAATGGACTTGTTATTTATAACAATATTAATTATGAACTTATCGGATTAAAATCTGAATATGTATTTAAATGTTTTTAATTTATGGTGTAATAACCAATCGTAACCTTCCGTTTGTGTACTAACTAGTAGCTACTAATTATAAACAATTATAAAATTTGTTTTATGCTTTTTTTTTCTTTTTTTTGTACATTTTAATAACTGATTTGTGTACCTATGTTAAAGCTGATTAAATTTTTAAAATATAATCTTTGTAGAGCTATACTTCATGCAGTGACGAGTATAAGTCGTATGGAATATACAAATGGGCCATAAAAAGAAGATGAATTACCTTTCTCCGAGTCTACATTGATGTATGATGTTGGCAACCTTAATTGAAAAATAGTGAGTTTGACTTCTGTAAATAGATAATTAGTAAATTAAAAAGTTTGAGTGTATGTAAATAGATAATTATGGCGATTGTATCCAAGAATATTGACCTCAACAAAACTTACTAAATGGAAGGGAAATAAGGAAGGTAAATTTGTCAATTAAAATCTAATTATTTATAATTAAGATAAAACTAAAGCCAGCACGTATTCAGTCAAGAGCATGTAATTTTTTTTTTTATTAAGTTCAAGCAAAAATATGCGATTTTTACAAGGTTAGGTTCAAGTATGTTAGTTGTAGTTTCACGGTCACACGTTTTCTACTTCCACTTACATATGTACTTTCCTCTTAAACGCATGCATACAAAAAAATGATACAATTAATAATGTCATTAAAATTGAAGTGTTGTCTTTGATTATTGAAAAATCACTATATGACTAATACTCCAGTTACCCAGTTTTATTTATATTTATTGTAGAGAAAAAAAAAGGGGGAAAATTGTAGAATATAAACAAGCTACTAAATGACAAGGACAAGAGTCAACACAACTTGATTATAATAAAATCAAATTACGCAACAGCATATATATTTTCCATACTGTGAGATAATGATTTAAATAAATTTGTATATTATTATATTATGTATATGTTTCATTTTTAGGTTATATTTGAAAAGAAGTTTTCTGTAATATACATTTCTAGATAAACTTTAAAACAGGACTTATTATATTTCGCCACCATAATTATGTGAAGAAATAATATTTTCAAGTTTTCATTTTAAGTAGGTATAGAAAAAGTTGCAAAAATATCTGAAAACAGTAAATATTGAGTTAGAAATAACTTGATTTTTTGCATTGTTTCATAAAAAAAATTATAACACAATTTGATAATTTATGAAACACCTACTTTCGGGAAAATTAGTAAAAACAATTCTAAACTAGATTTTTCAATAGAAATAATTAGCCAATCCAGGGTAGAAGCGAAGGTGTCAAATGCGGGCTTGGTCCTCATAATTTTAAATTTCTGATTGGCCTAAATACACCCACTATTCACGCCTTCACTTCTACACTATGATTGGCTAATTATTTATTTGAAAAAACTAGTTTACAATTTTTATATTAATTTTCCCTCCGTAGGTATTTTATAAATTATCGAATTGTGCCATAAAAAAAAAATCAGTTATTCCCAACATCATATTTACTGTTTTATATAACTAATGTGTCCCCAAAAGCAAAATAAATATTTATTATACTATACTAATATACTATAATTAATGTGAGTTATACAGTAAAAGATTGAGCATTTTCATTCCATTATTGAAAATGAAAGCAAAAGAGAATTAGGTAGAAATGGAAGATCCGCCATTTTGTTTTGGGTTCTATAATTGATTGGTACTAATGGAACAAAATAAAATTGATGTTAAACACCCATACAAATTTCTCCAAGAAATTCATAATATTTAGTTCAAAAAAACTTCTTAGACCTGGAATTTTTAGCTAATCATTATATTGTTTTTGTATGTAGGTGGCGCAGTCCATAAAATATTGAAAGAGTACTATAAAGATGGAAATCTATGCATGAGCTAATTCAATCAGAATCTAGTTTCTCGCAACAATATAAAAGAAGGACTCGAGCTAATTATTATTTTAATTAAACAAATAAATTACGATGAGAAGAAGCGTAGTATATTAGAATTCGAAAAACTAGAGACTATGTAACTATGTAAATCGGAGTAAGAGAAAGTCATGTGAGTGTTTCATACCAGATTTTTTTTTGTGTGAATAAATGGAACATTTGTGAGATAATTGTTTTTAATTAAAGTTTATTGATTCCCAATGAATATAGATATAATTATTTTATGCAAATAATTAACCAGGATCTCAGTTTATTTTTAAAATAGCTTAATGTGCAATTTATTAGATTTCGTATTATAATCTATTACATGGTAATTAGTGTTAGATATATACAAATTTATACCAACCATCCATTCCAAATTTCTGGTCTCTCATATAAATTTATTGCTTAAGAGTAGGTCTCCATCAAAATGCATCAACCTGAAATGCCATTTTACTAATATATTTTTCTGTTTTTCAAACATTTCTCGGCTCCGAAACGATTTAGATTTAAACTTCGTATAATATCTAGACACATAAATATCTAAACAATTTTATTTGAAACATTTTTCATGGGAATTTTTAGTTTTGTGGGATTTTAAAACTGTAACTGAAGCTTTTCCTATAACTTACCACATCAGTACAATATATAGTTATAATTTTTTTTTTTTTTTTTGCAACTTGAAAGTGTGGAAGTAGTCATCACACCCGTTAGAACTACGATGAAAGAAGTCAGCCATTCCAGAAACTTGCTTGAAATTGAGGTCGGATTAAGGATTCAAAGGTGATCTTGTAGCCATCGATGCGACGAGGTGGATTGTCAGGGTGGGAAGAGGCAGAGAGTGCTTGAGCTACAGGATTAGGATGACCAGTAGATTAGTGTGGAATGTAATAAAACGTGAGCGGATTCGCTCGGAAATAAAGGATATATAGGGTATCCTAATGTATAAGCCTTTATAGAGGGTATGATTGAACACATAGAAGGGATCATTGACAATTTGTCTAAGGAATTTGGAGTGGAAGGATTGTATTTTCTGGATGTTGGATGTTTTGGCTGATCCCCACTCTTCAGCTTCGTAGGTCCAGATCGGTCATAAAAGTGTTTTGTAAATTGTCAGTTTTGTGGCCATCCAATATCCAGAAAATACAAACCTTCCGATCCAAATTTCTTAGACAAATTGTCAATGCTCCCTTCTATGTGTTCAATCAAAGCCTCCATACCCTTTATTACACGTTTTATTAAACTCCACACTAATCTATCCGGTCATCATAATTGGGTTCACAGTAGAGTTAAATCCTAGTAGACTGAATCCTCTGCTGAGTTCTAGTCAGGTATGTGGGTTCCAGGTAAGTCTGCTATCACGGTAAAATGCCAAATAGCGGGCTTGGTTGGATGGTTGTTTATCAGTACAGCCGGGCAGATTTGTCGTCTCAGTGTAAATTTAATTTGTTCGCTGTTATTCACATTTAATTTTGTTCGCCAACGTGAAAGCCATTCTCAGTAATAAGATCAAGGTGTCCTGTATATTTCGGAAACATTCCATGGAGTCGGGATATGAGGATAGTATGGTGGTGTCATATGCATATGTGGTGAACATCGTAGGATGAGTATTAGGGAATATCTGCTGTATAAACGGACGTAGGATGGGATCAAGGTTGAAGCATGCCAGCTAGGATAGGTTTCAGGACCGAGAACTCAGCACCACATCGCACTTTGAAGTAACGATCGTTTAGGTAGGATTTAATGATAAGATAATATGTGCCAGGTAGGCAAGGAGTTCCTGATGTCATACTCTATCAAAGGCTTGTGCCACATCTAGGAAGATCCCTAAACAATAGTTTTTATTTTCAAAGTAACTGGAAATTGTACCTATTACACGGAAACACTGTTAGGTTGTGGAATGATGAAATCAAAAACCAAATTGGTGGGAAGGAATAGGTTTTTGGGATTCTAGGATATGTTTGATTCGCTTCAATAGAAGACGTTCAAGAATCTCAAAGAGGCTTAGAAGGAGATAATAAATATTAAGATACATTATATGTATCTGACATTACTAGAATTCCAAATTGGAATAAAACCTGTTAACAATCGCGACTTTATAGAATAGTTTTTGGGTTTTTGAATTTTCCCAAAATACGGCTGTAACGATGTTCTTTAAACTTGGAATCCTAAATTCCCAGATTTAAATGTCTCGACGTTTCTTTCGGGAAAAGATGGTCTTAGAATAATTTGTGACATAACATTTAAAATGTTTATTCAAAGGTTTTGTTCAGTGTTATTGGCACTAATCTTCTGGAGGATAATCTGAATACACTCAAGTGTACTAGCGATGGTTGTTAATGAAATGTAATTATGTTAAGGCAATTAAATAAAAATGTTGCAAGATCAAAGGAAATTTGTCATTTTATAACTATTTAGTCGCTGCAGTAAGAGAAAAATGTGTGTGTGGTGAGAGAGAGAGTGTTTGAAGACGACATGTTATAACAAGACATCTGAATTTAGATCTTGCTTGTTTAGTTCTGAGAGCAGCACTTAACTTCATTTTCTTTTGTAGTTTGTAGAAAGAGAAGCTTCATCTAGAACAAGATAATCAGTATTGACCTAACCGGTTGGACTTCAACTTATAGCATGTTCACTAAATTAGTCTATTAATAATCGTCAAACTTTCAAGGTTTCAGCAGAAAATTTGAAGAATATTCTTCTATTTTGCAAAATATATTCACGGGTGACAAAATTGAAATTCAAATGGTAAATTGAATTTAAGAGAATGATAACTTGTTAACTTTAATCAGTTCCCTTTTTAATTCTTTCTGAATCTTTTTCAATCGAAAGATTTTTATAGGCTAATAAAAAAAAGTAAGTAAGATATAAATTTATAATTTATATGAATTTAAATGTCCATTTCATGTCGTAATAAATAATTTTATTACAAAGTTGTACGATGATTCATAGTTGTGGCGAATATAATTTATTTATATATTTATTTTACAGTGACTAGTATCAGCCAACTAACTGGTATTTTGAGCGTGACTTGAAAGACAGACTTTAAAAAAAAACACTTTTACTTCGTTTTGATAAGTTTGTGTGTTCGTATTTGTTGTACACCAGCTTTAGCTGGTGGATAGCTAGTTATCCTCGTTTATTATTAATGTCTATAGTATTTGTTAAATTTCCTTTTTTAGCTCATTTATTAATTTAATTTAAATTGTTCTTGTATTCTTGTACAGTGCAATGTATATATATTGAATGTTTCCTGAAATAATTAATTACAATTATAACCTTCAAATAATGAGGTCAATTCCTTGAATCATTTACCTATTTTGTTTATCTTTCTTTATTTTTTTTTTCATTCTCTCTCTCTCTCTCAGAATAAATTTATAATTTTTATTTGATAATGTCATTTTTGTCCTTCCATAAAACTGGATCACTTAAGTTTAATTAAAATTAATGAGACTGATATGAAACAAGTATACGAAATAATATTGATAAAAAGATTAAGGGCATTCAATTTTCCAATTTTAATTTTTACAAAAATTTAAGAAAAAAAAAAGTGTGGAACACTCACACAACTTTTTATTACTGAAATTCACATTTCACATTGTACAATTGTTTTTTTCAATCTCATTATATTGAATTATGGTTTAAGAGAAAAAAATAACCTCCTGGAAACCTTGTTATTGAATTCCAGTGCGATATTTTTTCGCTTTCTGTATGTGTTTGTGTGAGAGTACAAATTATCTCACAAAGGAGGGAAAAATTGCACGGTCTCAAACCTGGTATTCCGTTTAGATATGTAGGTACTAATATTGCATCTGACATAAATGTTGATGAAGCAGGCTGTCAGGGAACCACGCGGAGGACCCGGGTTCGTGTCCAGCTGTGCTACACTTAGATTTTTTTTCTTCCTAGGAGCCTCTACAGCTCACTGCCCGGTGAGAACACTGTCCGGAGGCTGGCAGTGCACTGAGAAGGCACCGGGCGCCAATGACCATAGATGTTGGCGCGCCTTAAATTAAAAAAAAATATATAAATAAATAAGTTCCTAATTAAACCATATTTGATTAAATTTGATTATTGCATAAATGTTAAAAAAAAATGGTTTTGAAATACGCACACGAATTTTTCTTATTCTCAATCTGTTAAACAGTAATAAAATCACAAATTTTCTTTAAATTTCAGATTTCCCTCATTTTCCCTAACATAAATGTGGAGATGGAAATAAGAAAGAAATTTGTTTTGTTTTTGTTTAAAATGTATAATATAGAAATAGGTAGATAACCAATGCTGCAGGTTTTTTCCCCTTTTTCCCTGCATATTGTACCTCGTTTTATCTCAAAAATCACTATACAAACATTGTAGGAAGGTTATAATGTTAATGTACATTGGAACTTATATTAATTATTGCTGTACATATTTGTAATAAAACTTTTTAGCGGCCTCAACACGGTCAATAATATTGACAATACCTTAGCGAATTGACATTAATATTGACCGTGTAAGGTGAAAAAATTGTATTGACGGTCGGTATTGATAAGAGTATTGATGAAATCCGAATTTCTGATTTTCGTGTATCAATACTGAGAATTGGAGGGGATATTGACAATAATAGTGACCGTGTAGGGGCGGTGCCAATATTTCCATCAATACTCAGTTCAGTAGTTTTATACAACGTTGAAACTAACCTCAACAACAGTGGTACAATACCTTACAAAGGTACTTTAGAAAGATTTGTGTATTAAAATAAAACTTCAATCATACATTTTTTAAAGATAATTGTAATTTTTTAATCTTATTTTTGTGATTAACATACATTTCATATAGTCAATTAAATAGTCCCTTCATTACAGTTCAGTTCAAAAAACGATCCAGTGGAGGTTCTTGGGAAAGATTTGTGTATTAAAATAAAACTTCAATCATACATTTTTTAAAGGTTTCACAGGTTTCTATTACAGCTTTGCTGATAGTTGTTGGAACATTATGACTGAAAACTTCAAGTCTTCAAAATTTCTTCCTGTGGCCAAGTACCTCGGGGTTAAGGCTAATCTTTCCCTAACACTTATACTTTCTCTCACATTTCTGTCCTGTCTTTTCAAAATGGTTCAACCATCTGTAACAGTTCGTTAAAGGTAGGTTCATCCGATCGAAAGTAGTTTTTGAAATCTTCAACATCGCAGAGGCTGATTTCCTTCAAAAGTACTAAATGAGAATATTCATCTCTCTTCTTCAACCATTCTTTCATCCAGTGTTTGCGTTTCACTTGACGAGTAGTGCCAAACCCAAAATAATAGCTACGCAAGCTTTTGAACGATTATTCATTTTTTGGTAGGAAAAAACCGAGTAAAACCACGTAGATTCAATCTCCTAGTGGCAGAAGTAGTAACTACTGAGCAAAGTTATTGACAATAATATTGATCTTGTAAACTAATGAAGTATTGAGACAGGTAGCACGAGTATTGATGGTTATATTGTCAATACCAATATTGGCAATATTATTGACCGTGTAGGGGCCGCTTCTATCTATCTATCTATCTAAAGTAGATAACTAATAACATATGTTATAATTTTTTTTTGAAACGTAATCGATCTTAGAAGTAACATTTTTAGGGAGGTTGCATTGTATTGTTTCAATTGACGAGAGTTAGAATGTTTACAATATTATTTTGTAATTAATAAATGTTCAGCGTTCATATAATTATAAGTGTTATTTTTGCGTAAAGTTTTTAATTTATTTCCACAATACCAACTAGTATCTATCCCTGACAGGTAATAGAAGTGGTGATTACATTGTAGTTCACAAGAGAGTGCTAATTAAATCAACACATTGAAAATTGAAATTCAAATTTTTCTCAGATCTCTGTCCAATCAATTTTCCTAGAAAAATGTTTCAAATAAAAAAGTGATATTTATCTTTCCTTCAACTAATTTTCTTCAGATTTGAAAATCTAGTAATATTTCTCTATTAGATATTAGATTGTTGCAGGAAATTATTGCACTGCGACCTGAAGATCTGTTGTGCCCCCCGGAGCCTTCTCCATTGCACAGCAGGCCTCCAAGCAGTGTTCTCCAGCTACAGACAACACTGCCTATCACCGGACAGTGAGTTGAAGAAAAGTGAAAATCTAACGGCATTACCTCCGAACCCCATACCTCCGCGTTGCTAGTCCAGCGTGCTACCACTAAGCAATCCCTTCCTTCTTCCTTGGCTTTCGCCAATTAACTATGGATGTGAACTAGGTGTTTGTCCTTGTCTGTAAAGTGTAGAGAGTGTATGTAGTTTAACTGTGTTGTGTACTGTTCTGACGAAGTGCGTAGAGTACTGAGCTGTGGTAAGCCGTGGGGTCGCTACTCCCCAAATAACTGCATGCAACAGATACCCCTGGCGGGCATTCTGTATTAAGCATTGTTATGTTTATGGAGTTGGTGGTACTTAATCTCTCTTCTGATCCTACAAAAAAAAAAAAATTAATGACTCAATAAAACCTCAGCTAAGTCTGATTTTGTGAAAATAATTTCATTAAAATAAATAAATAAAAAGTCTCATTTTGTTAAAAGAAGTTTTTTTTTCTGTTATAACTATTGTCTGATCAACAAAATTATTTATTTATTTTTTGATTGTTCATATATTATTAATTAATTTTCAGATTATTTGTTGTTAATTATGCTAATAATAAAACACATATAGCTAAAGGTTATTTGCTTTGCATATTGCTTATTGGCAGACCAACTATGGCTGTTAAATTAAACTCTATTCTTCTAAGAAAGCATTGTTGTATAATGCACTTTTTCTTTTAGTTCTTTAGTTGGGTTGTTTATACCTTCTACTGATTGAAGACAATAGAACAATCTATAACGAAAAGTTGCGGAGGGACGGTCCTGATGGTATTCCATTGTGTATATACTCAATTATTCAATCTAATAATAAAGGTAGGAATAAATAAAACTAATGTAGTTTGAGATAAATGCCTTTGTAAGTTATAATCAATCTTTTAAAAATCCATTTTCTCGATCTAGATTTCCGAAAAACTGGGAAATTTTCAAAAATTATTTATTATTATTTCTGTACCCTTTCAATAGATAATAAAAATAAAAATATCTGATGTAGCACTCATACAACTTACTCTTACTGCACTTCTCTCAGCAAAGTCGCACTTCCGGTTGATAAATTTTACCCGAAATCATCATGACTGATGCAAAGTGATAGTGCCTAAAAGGAACACCAAATTTGAGCTTCCTGCGACTTTTCGTTTGTTAGATATTCTGTTAACACATTTACTAAAAACATTATTTTCGTATTTGGGTGACCCCAAAACATGTATATCTGATGAAAACTCAATTTGGAAAATCGGGCACGATCGCAATACTAGGAGTAAGAGAAAGTAAAAAATATAGAGTGATGGGACTGTATTGTTTGATCTTTAGAAATAAATTTTATCTGAATGTGGCAGCACCGCCTCTGAAAAAACTCGGCAGTTTTAAGTTGAGCCTGCCTCTCAGGATCACTCAGAACATCCCTAAAATGAATTTTATCAAATATAATGATAGATTTAAATGCAAGAAACCTGATAAAAGATTTCCGTTTAACTGATTTTCTTCGTACTTGAAATACCAGCGAAGTATTTAATTGGACCTTAATATTATGCAGGTACCGTACAAGGTTTTGCTTTACTTGTAAAGCGCCGTTACTTGGTAAAGCTTACCCTTTAATCACCAATAATAAGTATTTCTGAAAAAACTTTCAAATAAAAGTAATAGGTTTATAATTTTGTGCGAAATTTAAGAAAATTTATAATCATTTAAGGAAATTAATTTTAAAATTACCAAAAAATAAAAATACCTAGTTCTGGTTGATGAAGTTTGACCACAATTCCAGATACTTTTAAAACTGAACGTTGATTTAACTCTGTGGTTTTGTTTATTTCTCAGATATTTTTTTTGACGCAACCAATCTCAAATAACCATTCGCAATAAAAAAATCTGGTGTGAAACACTCACACAACTTTCTCTTATTCCAGTTTTCAAAATTGTAATTGACAAACTTTATAATTAGTATACCAAATTTAATCAAATTTTTAGGTGTTTTTATGAAGAAAATCACAAAAACTGAAAAAAATGTTCAGTAAAAACATACGTCCGGTTTACTAATTTTCTTAAAATTAGGAATTTCGGCAATCTATTTATTTCTAATTCATTTTGTCTAGATGAGGATCGGTCAAGAAAAAACATTCATTTATGCCGACGTTTCGACAGAGTTTCCTGTCTTTATCAAGGCTTTAATATATAAACAATCGTGAAGATGTGGAATAAGAATTTATTAGATATAAATCGTAGATGATTTATTCTACGAATGACTTGATGATGATTTAAAACAAGACACCAGTAAAAAAAAAAATTTTTATTTTTTCCTTTTTATGTTTCTGCGATGTAACAAATGTGTAAGTTTCTAAATTCTTATTCCACATCTTCACGATTGTTTATGTATTAAAGCCTTGATAAAGACAGGAAACTCTATCGAAACGTCGGCATAATTGAATGTTTTTTCTTGACCGATCCTTCTTCATAACTTAATTCATCAACGGTCAACAAATTCTTTTATATTTGTCTAGTTGGTTGAATTGTATAATCAACTATAAGATAGCACTTTAAGAGGCAAACATAACCCTACCCCTACTCCCAAAAGCCTCCTTAAATAAGTTTATCCGGAGAAATGTTTCAAATAAAGTTGTAGCTCTTCATATGTGTAGTTCAAATACTTCGTTTAAAGAAAATCGTTGGAGCCGTTTTAGAAAAATAACAGAATATTGAAAAATACTTTTCATTACAAAAGCACTATCGGTCATTTGATATTCTTCAAACTCTGAATTTCAACAACATATTTAATTCTAATTAATGTTATTTAGATCGTAGAATTGAGTAGTATACTGAAATAGCACTTTAGAGGATATAACCACACCCCTCCCCTAAAAGTGCCTTTAAATGCATTTTCCCGGAAAAATGTTTCAAATAAAAATTGTAGATCTTTGTATGTGTAGTTGACGTACAAAGTTTGAAGAAAATCGTCGGATCCATTTGTGAAAAATTGCAAAAAAGTGAAAAAAAAAGCATTTAGTAAAGTGGTACTTCCGGTTACAAAATTTTGACAGATAATGTACTGTCGGATCTCATGTTGAAAGCCAAACGGAATATTAAGTTTGAACTTTCAGTGATTTTTCGTTTTTGAGCTATGCTGTTCACATACACTCACACACTCACAGACCATGGCGTGCATTTCGATGCAGCGTAGAAGCCTAGGAACAGCTCTGGAATAATTCAACTTCTGGAGTTCTCACCAGGGAATTCCTTCCCTCTGTAAAAAGCCCCCTCCCTCCAAATGCACCACTTCGTAATAAGCTGCGGCGTAAGTCAGGTGCTATCAGGACATAGTAAAATGGCTAGTTATCTCTTAAGATTCAATATTTGCCAAACTGCAACCTGTCGATGTGATTCTTCCTCAGTTCAGACTGTTGATCATCTTTTATGGGGATGTGAATGTCTGCAGTCAGCTATCACTCTTGCAACAGGTGGTGACTCAAGGCGAGCATTGGCCCCCTAACAAATTTATATTAATTCAGCCACGATTTTTCTTACATTTTAAAATGTTTGAAAATGTTATTAATTTTTTATATGATCAGTCTACTTCTTAGAAAAAAAAATGAATAAATAAATAAATATAATAAAAAAAAATATAAATAAGTAGAAAAAAATAAATAAATAAATTATTTTTATTGTGTTCAATGTCTATTAAGTATTCTGTAATTATGGTAACTGTAATTGTTTCAAAATGATTCCCTTTATATTAATTGCGTATTAGTGCTTCCGCAATAATACTCGTATATTCTGTATTGTTTTATGTATTAAATACTATATTTAGATTACTAATAATGTATAAGCCGCTTAATAATTTAAATTTGTCCGAAAAAAATCTAATTCAATAAAAGCTGTATTATGTATAATTAAATGATATAATTTGTAAATTTCAGCATGATGCTGCTCCTTTGAGCGGAGCATGATGAAAGTAGTGTGTAAAAAAAATAGACCATTTACTAAAAACCACTTTTTTGGACTCGGAGGACCTTAAAACGGATATTTCCAGTGAAAACTGGATATTGAAAATTCGACACGATTAGAATACTTCCACTTACTAGGAGGAGTAAGAGAAAGTATAAAAATCATATTCAGAATTATACTATCAAAAGTCAGTTCGAAAATTTAACACTTCCTTTTATGGACTTAGAGAAATAAATTAATTAGTCTACAATAAGATAAAACTTGTTATCTACCTTAAAAGCCATTAGTTTGTCATTAGCTGAAATTCAAAACAATCAATCAGATGGATAGGATGGAGGTTATCTTGTTCACCTCCTTTTTATAAGATGATTTTCCCCTAACTGAATGTCATAAAAACCAACTTTTATTGGAATAATATAATACAAGTGACAGTTTAATTATAAATATTCAGATGATGTTAATTACGTTCAATGTAATTTGATCGTAATTTAATTATTAGCTACAAATCTGTGATACAGAACCAATGATTGTGAGAATTATAAGTACATTACAGCAAATTTATAAAACAAATTCAATTATTATCTTTGATGATAGAAAAATATTTATCTTTGAATATTTATTAGCTCTTCATGTTATACTTTTTTTAACTATCTATCTTATTTTGAATCATTTTTCAGTCAAATTATTTCTTTTAAACCAATTTATTACCTAGTTTTGTACATTTCGAAATTTTTCATACACATAAACCCGCTCTTAATTTCATTCACACGATCCGATCTTAATTGTACAAAGAAATAAATAATTAATTAAAAAGATGTAGTGTGTGTGAAAATTAGTTCATAATATTAAAAACAAGATAATATAAAATAATAAATTGGTTTAAAAAGAATTAATTTGACTGAAAAATGGTTCAAATTGCTCACAATAAGGAAAGAAATTAGTTTTAAAAAGAATGATTAATTTGGGTAAAAACAACTTTGTGTAGCATGTACAAGGCATTACGCTAACAGGTGGAAGGTCGTGGAGGCCCTACGCTTGGCCTTCAAGGAACACCTGATCTAAATCCTCTTGATTTATATCTTTAGGGTCATCTAAAGCAGCTCGTATACACTTTCAAACATGATTATGTGATGGTACGATCTCAAGGAGCACATTTTGAACAATTTTTAGAGTCACTAATTTTGCTGTTATAAAAAAATAACAATTGCTAACGATTTTGCTTTGTTTTTCATTGGTAAATAGATATTAATTATGTTTGGCTAAATAAAACTTCGAACTGTGTTGTAGTTCTGTAATTGAACGAAATAGAGCCTGTGTTCATAAAACACTTAAAATGACTTCCCCAACAAGTTTCCAAAGTTTTTTACATCTGTTATAGATCACCCAGTGAATAATAGAACAGTTTAAATTTTAATGACTCATTTTCTTGAGAGCCACCTAAAAACTAATTATTCAGGAAAATGTTTCAAGTAAAAGTGATGCACCAAGCTGCTCACCAATCTAAAGCAAAATTATCAGAGTCGAGTAACGAGTAGAGTAGAGAATTGACTGGCGAGTCGAGTAGCAAGTGGAGTAGAGAGTGTAGCAGCAAGTAGGGTTGACAGTGAAGTGGCGGACAAACAGTTTCAATTTTTACGTCTCAGATTCCTGAGAACCTTCTACAGGAAAAGTTTCAAACATAAGTGGTATGTTTCTATCTATGCAGTAAGTAGAGAGTCGACTACTTACCACGCGACTCTCTACTCTACTTGATACTCGACTCGCCATTTTACTGGCTACTCAACTCGTGATGTCTGCTGTGTCCCGAGTCGATATCATATTCATTCTATACAAGAAAGATGGTAAATGAGTTTAATAATAAAAAACAAGGCAGATCATAACACAAATATTTATTTATTAAAATAACATCATTAATGGTTCATTACAGCGCTCCAGTACAGCTATTTCATATTTCGCTTGCAATATTCACAATTTTTAGTGTAATATTTTTCTTATAGTATTCAAAAATTTTGCTTATTTTTTACAATTTACAAACCAAAATGATATTATTATTTTTATTTTTTCAAGCTATTCAAAATAATGAAACATTAGAAAATATATTTTTGTACAAATTTAACTTTAAATTGATGCATGTTCTGAGTTAAAAATAAAAATACTAATGAATAACCTCTGCAATTCTCCCAGGTTGTGTATTGGAGTGAAAGTTGATGGTAGCACAGTGTAATTGTTGTCTGGCTGTGGATATCCCCAGCGATTTCTAGATTCGCGCTCAAGCAGTAATACTTCTTGTAAAATAGCGTTCTTTTCATACTTAGATGGTATGACTTTTTTTCTGAATAGATTTTATGAACAAAAGCGTTCTTTAGTTCAATTGTGCACACAAACCTCGACATGCATGGGATAGGCCTCATTATTTGCTAATTTAAGATAGAAAAGGGACCATTAGGTAAATTAGAACAGCGCGTATCTAGATATCGCTATGGGTATCCGCTGCCAAACCACACTAACAACTATTACACTGTGACATTC
This sequence comes from Triatoma infestans, assembly GCA_011037195.1. NCBI lineage: Eukaryota > Metazoa > Arthropoda > Insecta > Hemiptera > Reduviidae > Triatoma > Triatoma infestans. Next base: position 132,792 of record JAAEAF010001501.1, on the reverse strand, counting down.
ATGGCTACCTATACTACATTAACTTACTGTTGGACGATATGGAGATGTTGATCTTCACTTTTAACCAAAAAACAATAAACATACAAAATATCTAAAGTTAAAAGCAAACAAAATGAGAAAGGTTACAGAAAAATCTATGAAAGAATCCTATGACATGAGTGAATATTTAAAGAAATATATGGAACAAATTTAAAATTCTCTAACATAAGATTACACTTGTACAGCTTAAGATATTACGAACAACAAAGCCAAATATCCGAAGTACAATCACCTCCTGGAAATCTGGAAAAAAATAAATAAATAAAATCTGGTGTAAAACATTCACTCACGACTTTATCTTACTGCCATTCTTATCACCCTAACTGCAAAGTTTCTTATAAGTTATAATTTTAGTTAAATATTAAGCGATGAATTTTATTGTGAAACGGCAGAGGAAAAGCTAATGACACAAGTTTTCCCAGAAAACCCAACAAAAGAGTGACAGATGGTGATGGCTCTAAGAACCATCCTTAGAACTGTTTTCAACTAAATTTCCTGCGAAAACTAATAAAAAAATCAAGAAAACTTATAAAAAAATTTTTACTAAATGGATTTTTTATTCATTTGCGATTTTCTCAATAAGAATACCTAACACGTTTCTTTAAACTTGGTATACCAATCACAGTATATAGCAATCAATCGCTTTAGTTTGAAACTTTTTCAAAAAAAAATTTGGACATTCTAGAGAGGCTGGGAAGATGCTTCCTCTAAAATTTGTCATTTCATTATAGTTTAGGCTCCTTCACTTGTGTATACTGAAGGTGATTAAATATTTAGTTAGAAGAAAATTTCGTTATTTATACGACAGGAAATTCGTGTGAGTGTTCATACTATATTTTTTACATATTTTTATTCAACGGGAAAACTCAGATTCTAAAATTTGATTATAATTCCAAGACTTCGCCCTAAGTATGATTAATAAGTTGCAAATACTTTCCTAAACAGTCAGTGGTAGATGTACTCTTTGTTTTGGAAAAATGTCATGGACAATGGAAATCTGAATGAGTTTGGTAAGAATAACCTTTCATCATGTGAATGAGTTTACCTACATTGACCATTCAAGAAGAATTATAACAAATGTATTTCATAGCTTAAATTAAATAAATTCTCTGTTACACAGGTACCTGCATTCGTGAGCCAACATTGGACCATCAGGTTCTTTACCAAAGTCAACAAGGAATTCCTCATCCAGTGTCAAACCACCTTCTTCAGTGTTCACATCAATTTTCATCAATACTGAGCCGTTTCTAATATAAAAATAAAAGAAAATAATAACATACAATTAATAAGTTTTCCAAAAATTATAAATCCATATAAGATTATATTTTTAATAGAATGAAAAGTAAACTTCACTATAGCACATTTTATCAGTATCCAAAGGTTTGCACCATTGTAGTCAAAATAAATCAGTAAGAACAAAATATTCTTGTAAAACTCTTAACATTCTATTACTAAGAGGAAATGTTGCGATCTTTGAAAATAAATACTTGTTATTAGGTTCCCTAAATGAAAACAATTACAAAAATTAGCGAATGGTCTGTATGTGTGGATTTGCGTGAACAAAAGATCCAAAACGAAAAGTGGTCGGTCTGTATGTGTGTATTTGTGTGAACAAAAGATCCAATACGAAAAGTGGTCGGAAGAAGATTAGGTTTAGATATCATCATCGCATCTGACACGAAGGTTACGTCAACTAAACTGGAAGTACCACTTTACTGGAACATTTTTTGTGGGTACTAAAGAATTTAGGTTCGATTCCCAGGAGGGCAAAGTCGGTGTTCACCCAGCATCGCGATAAAAAGTGCAAAGCTACAGTTAATAGCGCCCTAGGTACGAAGGCCGGAACTAAAAACGGCGTGCTTACCATACGCCTCCCTATTCAAATCGCCGTCTGGCAAACGTTGGCCCTTCATGGGCTGTTGCCCATAGATTTTTTTTTTACATCAGCTTTATTTTCCTGAAAAAAATCTGGCGTGAATCACTCACACAACTTTCTCTTACTCCAGTTCTCAAAATTATATTGGACAAATATTAGAGTTAGAGTACCAAATTTAATGAAATTCGAGGAAACGCAAAAACTGTACAATAAAAGCGCACTTCCGGTTTACTAATTTTGTTGAAACTCGGAATTTTGGCCATCTATTTATTTCAATTAATTTTGTTTGGATGATAGAATTGTATAATCAACTATTATTGCATTTGAGAAAAAAACATAACCCCATCCCTCCTCCAAAAGTACCCTTAAATGAATTTTCCCGGAGAAATGTTCAAATAAAAGTCAAGCTCTTTTTATATATGTACTTGATATAGCAAGTTTCAAGAAAATCGTTGGAGCCATTTTTGAGAAAATTGCAAAAAGTAAAAAAAAACTAGTAAAGTGGTAATTCCGGTTGAAGGATTTTGACAGATAACTTACTAAGATCCCATGGCAATATAATCGCAATATCAAGCTTCAACTTTCCATGGCTTTTCATTTTTAAGCTATGCTGTTCACATACCCACACTCAGACCATTTTCTAAAAATTACTTTTTTGGACTCAGGGGACCTCAAAACGGATATTCCCGGTGAAAACTGGATAGCGAAAATTTGACACGATTACAATACTTCCCTCTTGCTAGGAGGTATTAGAATACCTCCTCTTGAGAGGAGTAATTGTGAGGGGGTGACGTTAGGCTGTCGGTAAAGTGCTTTCTCCCAAAGTATGATGACAAATCGGCTGACCGGATATACGACCTTATAGAATATTTGATCCAGTTTTCTGTGCCTTTCTTCATAAAAGACCTCAACGGGTTTCTTTAATCAGTACATTGACTACACATATAAACATCTTTAAGGACATGTTTACCTTATAAGTGTTATTTTATTGTAGTTTAGCTTCTCCCACCAATATATTATTATTATTTGTCTGTGGGGAGGGATCAAATCCTACGCTGTCCAAAGCCCCACTGGGCCCATATAGCTATCCCCCCCCCCAAAAAACACAACAATTCGAGTCTAGAACAAAAATCCAGACCAAGTACAGTTTCATCGTAGTCCCAAAAACTTGGACAATACGGTTGCCTTATCGGCTTTCAAGGTGTAACAACCCTGAAGAGGCTCATTGCAACAAGGGCGAAATATCGGTTTTTAGCAAACCACTGACGCTGTCTCAACCCAGACACTCAAGCATTATTCAGGAAAATGGCCGCGAAAAAGATCATAACATCTTTTAAGTTAGCGTTATGTACCCTTTCATCTAAAATTCAACAAAGAATAGCGTAAACCTTAGCCTGGAAAACAATGGTCCATTCACCAAGAGATACTACCAAGTGATCTCCTGCTTCAAAATAGACCACATCCATTCTGGAACATCCGTGTAACACCAGAGGTAATTACCAGGTATCACGCCAAACGGACCAAAATCTTAGCTAGTCTTCCCGAAAAGGTAACCTGAAACTCTTAGAATGATAGAAAACAGAAGTCTTCAACATTCTATCAGAAGGAAATGCTGTAATAGGAACCTTCAAAAGCATGACCATATCGCTTACCCTGCCAAAAACCTGCCTGTTTAATTCAAAAACAGGCTTTCATTGCCACAGTTTTCACCTCTACAATGAGCGGTGGGATTCCCAAAAAAGTCTTCTTAAGCAGCTGTTGGTGTGGTCCGCATCGCACCGGTCACCGCCAGACAAGTCAAGCGTTGAATATTCTCAATCAGCAGTCTAGCGGAACTTATCTCAATGAGACGTCACCATACCAAGCCGCATATAACAACCTAGGTTTAGTAACCATATCGTAAATCCAAAACGTAATATTGCGAGCAATCCCCCAATTCTTACCTACAATTCTTCTACATTGCCAAAAGGAAATAATTGTCTTTTCATGCTGGGTCTTAACATGTTCCGACCAATTTAATTTACTGTCTAGAACTGCTCCAAGTAACTTCACCGCTTTGTAAATCTGAACAGAATCCCACCAAAGGATCAGCTGAAGGGTCTAAATATTCAGTAACAATTACAAGTTTGAAGAAAATGTTCAACAATGTAAACTGCAGTAAGAGACGGTCCGTGTGACAGTTTGTTGGCAACACTATTCTCCTTAGGTGGTAGAAGTCTTAACATATACTAAAATTACAGTGTGCAGGGAACAACGCATCGAAGTTTACAGGGAACGTTCCCCACAACAACATAAAATCAAATTTCCAAATTATTATTCAAATAAAAATGATGAAACTTGAGAACGATAAGGGTCTAAGAGGTTTATCAAATTGAAAAAAAATCGTTTGTGGTAGCCATTTTCAAGAAAATGAGCCAAAGACTGAATTCTTTTCAAATGTAATAAAGTTTTTTTTTATAGCATTTTTCTTCTTCACTTATTCACAAGAAGCCAAATTTATAGAACCAGTTTTTCAGACTTGAAGACATGAATCTGTGGGGGGAGTTTCAATAAGATTGCAATCCTTTTTCTTTCATCACTTAGAGAGAATAAAAATGCAGACATACTAACTCCACCAAATCAGGAAACATCTGTTTGTCCCAGACAGAAAACAGTGAAGTTGTGCTGTACAATCTTTTACCATCTAAACTTAACTGAAACATCTGCGGACCACCATATACTCTGGTGCCTTTTATTTGTCTAACAGGAGGCTGTTTCTGTAAGAAATAAATAAAATAAATAAACAATTATAAATATTTGAAGAGGAAATGAGAAAGTTTGATATTTTGATTCGTTAAGCGTCCGGTATTAACATACTTATGTTCAAGAGTATATTCTTTGAGTCTAATAGCACACCAAATTCTTTGAAGAATTCTCCCGAATAAAATTAAAAACATATATATATCATTTATTAAAAATAAATAAACAAACTCAAAATAACCTGTCCATCGAGCACTTTAATTGGTCCTCCTTGTACTAACATACCACCTAAATATAACTGTCCAGTCAGTTTAGGGTGAGATCTGTCCCGGATATCGTACTGCCTTATATCTCCATGTAACCAGTTATTAATGTACAGAAACTTATCATCCATAGAGATAAGCAAAGCCGATATTAAACCTAGGAAAATAAAAACACAGCAAATGTTATTTAGCTTTTCATTTCTTGAAGATGAAGTAAAAAATAAATCTAATCTTAACTTTTCTTATAAGTTGGGATTTTGATTAAAACTAGTTCCCTTGTCTCTCATCAGATTTTGGAACAATAAATATAGCATTGATTGCTAAAGGTCGCTCAAAATATATTAGTATCAAAATGAGGGCGCTAAAAACTGGGACGGTCAAAGCAAAGTACATGTGTTTTGATGTTCGTTACGACCGTTGTATTGGATATTGTAAAAAGGATATTGAGGTTCGGTAAAAAAAAATCTCTTTTTTCAAATTTTCACGGACGTTTCGGCAAATTTATTATAAAGGCCCTTCTTCAGGGTCTGTACAAAGGTTATAAAGCAGATCAATAAAAAAAAACAGAAAAATATAAACTTAAAATAAAAAAATTAAACTATATATTTAAATAAACTAAATAATTAGAATTTTATATATAGAGAGCAAATTGCAATTTATTTTAAACTATTGTTATTGCAGAACAAATCAGAATTAAACTACATCTCAACTATTAAAATTTGAACAATATGTGGTATAGCTACGTGTAAAATATGGAAATCTAACATAAAAAGGGTATTTACCTACAAAAATTTGCCTGTTTGAATTTCTTAAAAACTATAGTTTAACTGTGATTTACCATCACACAGTGCTAAGGAAATACATAGGGTATAACAAGGTTTGTAGAAATTTTAAAAATTTATCAAGGTTACTGGTATCAGATTCCATTTCAGATTCATGTTTGTGTCCTAAGAAATGTTTGATTAGTGCTGTGGTCATGTCAGTCGTTTTTTTTTTAGTTTTGCAATCGTATTTATGTTGATACACTCAATTTTTTAATAGTTTATTTATATAGTTTATTTTATTTTTTTGAAAAGTTTTATTTTTTTGTTTGTTTGCTTTATAACCTTTTACAGAACCTGAAGTAGGCAATAAATTTGCTGAAACGTCGTTGAACATTTGAAAAAAATGTTTTTTTTCCGAACCTCAATATCCTTTTCACAATATTGGTAAAGGTTGGGAGAAATTTTTACACTGTAGGTACATATGGTGAAGGCTGTTTTCTGTATTGTCCAGAATCATCAATAAGTTACAGTTATTTTATTTGTTTACTTACGTTTAACAGTTATTGATAGTTTACAATTTTAATCATTAAAAACAATTACTTCTTTCCTTTTTTTTTAAATGAGGGAAGTGCGACATTAATGAATAGTAATTCCAGTTCTTAGCGGTAATATAATTGTAAAGATTTTCTTTAGTCACCATTACAAGTTTTGGTGCCGGTATAATGTGCGCTCTACCAAGCTGTCGATATCTACTGTATAAAACATGTGCTTTACTCTAGTATAACCTTACTAGATTAAGGTATCCAGTAATCTTTTCCTCGGGAGACGCCCGTACCACCCGTTGATAAAAAAAATAAACCATTAGCTGGTCAAACTCGAAAATAAGTGGATCACTGTTGTATTTTCTCGCACTTATCGTCATTAGAGGTAATGTGATCGTTTACTCACTTTTCGAAATCTACCTTTCACCCGAAATTCACAGGTTTAGTGATCATTTAGATAAATTGGAGACAGCTCAGACTATTTTTAGATACTAATTATTCCAAAGGTTCTAGTCATAATTCGTCAACAGAAGTAAGATTTTACGGAAGATATTTTTTTTTTTTTAGTTTTTGCGATTTGCTTTAAAATGACAGCAATGACTTCATTTAACATTCGCATGAGTAACAACTTCAGTTTTCTATAGAAACTGATTTTGCTGGCGATCACCACCATACTTCCATGTAAAGTGCTATCTTCAAAATAAAGTACACTGCTCTCTAACTATATAATTTGAAAGAGAATTAAGTAAATTTAATATACAATTTACTATACATGTAAAAACAAGCCAATAATCATTTTTATTTGAAACATTTTTCTGTTAAAATTATAATTTAAAGAGAAACTGAGACGTGACGTGAGCCTCCTTCAATAATGTTATTTCAATGCAATATACTATTGTAATCACCTGGCCGGAGATAAAGAGGAAGTAGATATTTCGTAAATCGCTGTGAATATTTCACGTTAGTTTTCATAATACATTTTATAACTGAAGGAACACAGGAAGACGCTCTTTCGTTTCCTATCTATCTCACAAGTTCCTTCCAATAAGTTAATATCAATGTCTCAAATGTAAATACCTGGCACTTCTGGACCAACACTCCAGCCATCGACTTTAATGTTTGGAATATCTATTACTTTTTCTGCTGCCCAAGTTCCATCTTCTTTCTTGTAAAATCTTAAAAAAAAGAAGAAATATATGTATATAAATATTGTCTAAATAGAAGGGGAAAATAATTGTACAATATGGAACTTGCAAACACTAGAAACTAAAAAACACTCTTTGCTTGAGTTTCATATTTATGGTAAACAAGTAATAATAAACGGAGATGAAGAGGAAAACTAATTAATAATTAAGAATATGTATCAACTCAATAATATTTACTACATGGTTATTACAGCACTATTTTTTTTTTAAAATTAATTTATAGACGAGCTCATTTAGGAACTTTACACATAGAGGTTGCAATAATATGAATGAAAATTAAAGATTTTGGTATTCGGGGTTTCAATCTTCTAGGAGGTGTAGGCTCGCCTATGCGATAGTGTAACGCTGAAGATAGTGTGTGAAGTGTTAGGAAGAATAATTTAGTCATATGTGTGTGAATATCTGAAATGTCGAGTTCTTTATATATTTGTGAATTCCTGGTAAACCAAGGGACGTTTAATATAATTCTTAGAACTTTGTTTTGAAAAGTCTGTAATCGATTCGTTAGCTGTTATCCACACTGGATAGGCATATGTATGATGTGGTTAGAGGGAGTGTTTTTTAGAAAAGTATGGTACACGAATGTTTTTTGGATTAATAAATTATTTTCTAAAAACTTTCAAAATTTAATTTTTATTTTCAACTTTTGGCTCTAGGGCTTGTATAGCCAGCCAGCTAGGTGCCGGCCTTGGGTGACGTAAAGATACGTGATATGAAAATTTCATTCACGGAGTGCGTCTTTAAAAAATATACATGTGAAACGATAACACCAGTGAGACTAATGTCACCTTCAAACGACTTTCTTTGCACATATGTACACTGACTTAAACGACGTTCCTATTTCTGGAAGCAGGCCTGAAACTCAGATTCGTGAGCAAATGTTTCATTTTCTGTATAATATCAGTTATATTAGAAAAATGGCTATTTAATGGTTAATGGAATAGCATGTTTAGCAAGCATTTTGAAAAGATATTGAAGAAATGTCAATTTCAATTAGAAATTCAATCAGAGTGAATCGCAGGGAAAGGTGAATCTCATGCGATTTTACATAGTTAACAAGGAACTGTTCTTGTTTGAAACCTAGCCTACCTATTTGAATCATCAAAGAATATCACTGGTACCAAGTAATAACTTTGTTTGAAACCTAGCCCACTTATCTGAGTCATCAAAGAATATAACTGGTACCAATTAATAACTTAAGTAACACATTTCTTCAATGAAATATGTAAGCAATACCAACCTGAATACATTGGATGAGAAACCGCAACCAACGTAACCTTGGGCTTCGGTTGGTGAATGAAGAAATTTCACTTCAAGTGGCAAGATTCCTTCATCGCCCAAGTCAATAGTCTGTATCAACTGCTGCTTAGTCCAGGAGTATACGTTCAAACATCTTCCGGTTATGTCTTCAACAAAATGATGTTTACACTTTTTTATAGCAATTTTGAAAGAATCAGTGGTAACTAATCCTGCTTGAAATATGCATTTCAGCCTTTTCTTTAGCCCAAAATCCATTCTAGTTTCCCCCATAAATATTTCCCAAAATTCTGTCTACAAATTGTTAACAGAGTCTATTGTTTACTTTTGTACAGTTCACATCTATTAGTTGGTATATCAACAAAAATTGTGTGTTTGCTAGGTTGTAAAGTAAACTAGGTTTTTTGATGTGAATGTGTCACTTTGGTGAAGTTCCATGAATTTCTATCGAGCCGTTTCTCTGAAATTAACTAAAACATTTATTGGATTATACCAGAATAAAGAAACATGTCCAGGTAGTTAGTATCTTGTATTAAGTATGTGCTGAATAGTGGGACAATACGCCATCTGTGACAATATTACTTTGATTTGTTATCTCTACTCTCTACCATGTGGATTATACGTACTGATTACATCAAGAATGTTTACCTGGTTAAAACATAAATAGTAACAAAAAGAAATAATAATACCTATCTTCTAGTGTTTATGTTTAATACCACCATAACTTCGTAATTTATATGTTTCTAAATAACTTCAACTCAATTAAAACTTCATTCATCTACTCCTACTGAAAATAAATATTTCGATTTTGCCCAATTTACGTAATAAGGCTCTTTAAGTTAAAAAATTTTAATAAAAAAAAGCAGAATAACAAATAAAATAATAGTTTTTAATATAAAAATAAAATAGTTATAAAACATTCTGTTTTTACTTTTCACTTTAGTGTATGCCACCAAAAAAATTAGCCAAGTTTCTACCCTGACATCTATCTCTACACCGCTTATTAAGAAAGCAAGAAGTTTTCCTGAATGTTTTATTTAGAGAAATAAAAAAAGTTCTTCGGAGACATTTTCTGTGATAGTTGCTTCATTTTGTGTAAACTCAGAGTGTGTAAACAGAATTTGCTAGTCTGTGTTATCACACTGTCTGACAAACGCATCCTGAAGATGGGCGAACACCCGAAACCGGTCGATGACCACAAAATGAAGCAGGCTGTCCCGGAAAATGTGTCCAATGCTTTCCAGCTCTGCGGACCACCACAACAATATCTTCGGAAAACTTTGATATGATTCTGAACTCTGTGAGGTTACTCGATTATCAATGTTAGAATCCTGCAGTCGAAGGCAGTTTTGATGAATAATATATTTGATGAAAAACTCTTGAGTATCCGGGTTGAGATGGCGTCAGTGGTTTGCTAGAAACCGACGTTTCGCCCATATTGCAATAAGCCTCTTTAAAATCGTTACACCTTGAATGCTAATGGAGCAATGAACCTTGGTAGAGAAGGACCCACTCCCAATCTCATATTTAGAACCCTTAAATACTTCTCACTGCACAATCCTTCCTAATTTGGTGATAGATTTTTGCAAGGAGGTTCTTAATGTCGAGCTCAATGAAAACCATATTGATGTAATTATTCTTGGAAATAAAGGTTCAACTAATGTCCCCATTAGTTACTCTCCGCCATCGCTGATATAAAGATACCTTATTTAGCTCTGCAAATAAACTGAAGGGACTGGAATGTCAGTTCATAGAGATTTGTCGGTTGGTGTAAGAAAAAAAAGTACAAAGATACTACTCATGAAAAGAGAGGTCACCCATTTAAATGCGCATGTCAAGGCTTCCCTTTCTGGATCGGTTGTTAATTCAGGATCTTTGCTTTGAATGGTGTTTATCCAGAGGTTTCAGACAAGGTAATGAAGATGGCTGGGACATCATATTCGTGATGGATGGATTTGTCGACGTCCATTTCTTCATTAATCACAGTCTACCAAAAGATTATTTTCTTCGGAAGGCAAACTCCATTCTAGATCAAGAAAGAATAACAATGAAGAAGGTGCTGCTTCAGTTTCCTGAGATACTCCGTCGGCGGTCAAGTCTCTGAGGACAGTCCTGTAAATTCTCTTTTTTTCGTGTAAATCCATAATAAGTGATGATTTATTCTTAAGTTTTATTAAAAAATATGATATTTTTGTCCTTGTAGAAACTTTTGTATAAATGGATGATTGTAATTATATTATTTTAGTAGTATAAATATTTTATACTTCCTATTAAACATTAGGAATAAGTAAATATTTTAGGAAGTAGTAAGTATTTTAGGAAATATTATGTGCTGCCAGCCATTAAAACTTCTAGATTTGGGCGAGTTAAGAGAGGTTGCCTTCAATCATAATGTTTTTAATACAAATGCAATTTTCGTTAAATCACATAGATTAAATTTGTGTATTTTGGCAGTTTATTTAAATTGCAATGATTGGGATGCTGATTTCTTTATATTGGATCAATTGATAAAAAGAGAGTGTGCCTGTGTTCCATGTGTAACTCTCAGGCAAAGGAAAATATGGTGCATTTTATGGCGGAATGTTCAAAACTCTCTGAGATTCGTAATTCCTAATTTGGTCAGCCTGTTTTGTCATCAGTTTATCTTCTTAGTGGGCCAAACCCACTAATTATCAGGTATGCTCGGGCATGCTTGGTTCTATCGCCTACATTTAATGTATATGTTTAACGTTTAATATTGCCACTTCTTAATTATTTATTTTTCTAGCTATTTTCATATATTCTTACGTTTTGATTCCTTTTTTATGATTAGTCATCTTAGTTATTATTTTTTCTATAATATAGTCATAGTAGTAATTGCAGGCAATAGTTTTATTTCCATGAAATAGTTATATTTTAGTTTGCTTTTATCAATTTTTTTAGGGTGTTTTCTGTTTATTGCATTACAAATGTTTTGTTTTGGTAACCTTTATAATTTGTGAAGTTCCTGAAAAAGTTATGTATACAGCAAGCTAGACCTCCAGAGCCAACGGAATTTCCTATTGCTGTTAATACTTGTATCTAATTCTTTGTATTTATTTGTTTGTAAATAAAGTATTATTATTATTCTTTCAATTTACTTAATCCCGCTAATTAAAATCTGCAACATTTTAAAACAATTTCTCAAAAAAATGTATATAACAATACCCGATTTGGTCTGAATGTTAATAGTGGGCACCTACAGGCTTCGGTCTATTGTCATTGGCAAGACCTCACTCATAGTACAGAAGGTAGTTAAGCAGCTAAGGCTAAAATAGCTACGAAAAAGTTGCCAGTGCACGTGAAGTCTACTCTAGAGCCAACAGACGCGACATATGGAAAATAAGCATCTAATCACATAAGAGGTTAGTAGACGGACTAACCTTTATCTGGGATGGTTTCCACTTTGAATCCTTTGGTAAAAACTTTGGGAGCTTGCCATTCGCTAGCGATCATCACATCATGATAAGGTTGATACCAGAAGTCATAACCAAATTTCGCGATCTTCTCACCTTTGGTCCATAGCCCTGTAAAACAATTATATAAGATGGCATTTTAATCATGCTATTCATACTGATTTACATTTTTTAGAGAAGAATTTCAAAAATCATTTTCAGGATCAGGTATACAAAAAAAAGCACGATCCACTCTAATTAGAAAAAAAACAAACAAAATTGATACAATTACTATAGTTCGTGTTTTTTGAAGGAAATGAATCTGTTGCATGTGAAATCAAGAAATGTTGGATTCCAGAAAACTAGGGGCAAAAATATGTTGTTTTTCAATTTAAATATATTATCGTATGGTAAAGTGGAATAACTAATTCTTCATCGTTGTTGGCGTGTTTCTGGTTATCTCAGTCTAACACACAACAACACTCATTGATACCTCCAGTATTCACACAATACACATAGTGGTTTGCAGAGGTAGTTGAAATGTATACAACGATTTGGGTTTAGTGTACCCATAGGCAACTATGGAACTAGGTACTCCATACACCTATTTCTATGGTATACATGCACACTTTACAGAGACTACACAAATACTGGCATCCAGGACTCAGGGGATTGGATTTAGTTTTATATCCCATATTAATTCAAATATATCTTGCGACTTACATGTTTCCATAGATAGGTTCTTATCTCAGCAAACCATTAAATGATCAGATTATACTGTTTAATTCGCATAATCTGATAAAATGAATCATTCAGCTCATGAATCTCACAGCTCAACCAGATTAGGAAGACCTAACATCACAATTCCCCCTAGAATTATCAGTTCTTGGTAACAGTCAAGAGATTTGGAAGTGGAGGTTGACCAGACAATTGAGGTTGCCATTTTCAAGCTTTTGCTTTCAAAAAGAGAATGCGTTATAGACTGCATGTAACCGATTTTACAGAAAATGCTGGGTCAATAAATGCACTTGACGAATGGAACAATTACAGCAAACAAGGTTGATGTCAAATACGTTGGATATTTCAAGTGGAAGCCTGAAAGATTATGGTGGATGTATTTGATATATTAAAGTGCTACTGATTATGTTAATGAATCACATTACTAAGTTCACCTTTTACTTCCCATGTGTCAGCATTCACTAGTATGAAATCACCTTTAGCGTCACCATTTCGATCACCTAATGTTGAAATTAACACATCTCCACTTCCTAAACAATGAGTAGTGTGCATTGTGGCTACATCAAATTTCAGAATTTCTTCTGGTTCGATTACCTACAAAACAATGTCAATATACTCATTTCATATTATTAGATTAGAATAATTAATGATTTACTTTAAAATTACGACTGTTGATTTTTATTACTTTTTTCCCTACGCCATGACTATGTCATTCAGCCATTCTACGTTGGTTAAAACGAACATAGAGAGAATTGTTTCTAATGAAACCACACGCCTACTTTATAATCACACAACTTTAGAACTTCCTATATAAAGATAGAAACTGGTGGTTCGTTAATAAAAAATATGTTTTTACTGAATTGAATCATATTTTAATTTTTTTCCTTTTGGAATGAAAGAAATCATACCATCATTTCCCTTAGAATTGATTTTGTGCAGCGCTCTCCAAGCTAATGTAGTTTCGCATGTCAACTTTTCGGGGTTCGTGTGTAATTAGAAGATATCCGTGGGTGATCTTAAAAAGTATTATTTCAAAATATTTTATAATCTTAAAATAATAAATTATAATAATAATAATTGAATACCGAATAATTCATAAATTTTATTTGATTTTTATTCGTAAATTACTGAATTAAAATTTAATGAAATAATGATTAATTCTGATTATATTATACAAGCGAATGGGATTACGTCATAGTTATTTTTAAAATCAAATTCGAACTAAAGATGCACAAAATTTGAAAACCACCTACTTATTATGTATTCGCCAGCCTACCTTGATATAAACGCACACACATACCTTATGTATAGTTGGTTTTTTCTCATCTGATGTATCCAATATGTAGACTCTGTTGCTGAGAAGTGATGGAATGACAAGTTTATCTCTTTTTTTGCTGGCATCATTATAACAACTACTACATGCATTCCATCCGAAATGATGCCATTCATCCTTTGCATGTAAAGCCTTTGTACGGTGTATTACCTATAGAGCATACAAAAAGTTGGTAGGTAAGAGAATAGCCATGTGGTTAGCATACTGAACTCCACGCGGAGGACCCGGATTCGAGCAGTGCTACCCTTGATTTTTTCTTCCTAGGAGCCTCTACAGCCCACTGTCCGGTGATGGACAATGTTGTCTGTAACGAGAGAACACTGTCCGGAGCTGCCGGCAGAGCACTGAGAAGGCTCCTGGCGCCAGTGACCTTAGATGTTCACGCGACTTAAATTTAAAAGAAAAATTGGTATTTAACGAATCATCTGTGCTAACAATAGAAATGAATCCTTCCATCCAACATTTAGAGTACCTTGCAATATTGCGGGCTGTTCGGATCTACATCCACTGTGGCCAAATAGTCTGGTTTTCCTGTAGTCTTGCCATCAGGTTGGACGCAGATCACGTACAGTATCTTCTCCCTGGGACCATTTACCATTGCATCCAAGGGACTTTCATATCCTGGCCCTTTCTTGCAGCCTAAAAAATTAATCATATTTTTTGCGAATACGAATGCCATCAATAATCTCGAATCCTATGTAAGACAGGATCTGATCGAATAAGCAAAGATCAGCTTCCAGTTAGTTATGAAACAATTCATATGATAGAATAAAATTCAAGTGCGGGTTTTCTTCTAAATATTATTTATATATTATAAATTGAAATATTTTTTTATAAATTAACCAGTTATTAACAATATTTTAAAATAAAAGTTTTCTCATTTCAAAAAAATTGATACTAAAGAATTCCCATAATTTAACTATGTTTAACCCCAATACAAATGTGTAAATAAAATAGTATTCCTGGCGATCTGTTAGTCTGTAGGGATCGTTACGGTTTTTACAAAGAAGAAGAATTGCGATCGAGTCAAATTTTTGAAAGTGTTTTCCACTGGAAATATACATATTCCACAATTTTTTGAATAAAAAAAAACTCAAACGGATCTGTCATATGACATCGGGCGTAGAATACATATTTCGTTTTTGTATTTTTTGTCATATTTGAAAATTGATTGGTGAAGATTGAAACAGTAATAAAGACACCTGAATTCTTATAAGAACATATTTTTTATTTTCGTTTTTTACAAAATTTGGTTCACAACCGGTAAAATTGGACGATGATAATTGAAATAACATAATGTTGACAATCTAACTGTTCTAGATGTCTTGCAATTATTAAATCTATAATATATGAATTTTCACTGGTGGTTGACATTACTGGATTGGACTTCAATTGTAGGTCATAATTTATTGGCTTCCAAAAAAAGTGTTTAATGTGGGGTTAGACAGAATGCGCTAGTGTCATTTTCAGATAACTCCAAATCTATTTTGTGTTTTATTTTATTTCAAGTTAAATTAATTCAGTTTTTATAATTTATAAAAGGAAACTATAAAATAAAAAAATAGTTTTATTTTGGTATAATTAGTATTTACAGGGAAATGAAATGTATTCATTGCTGTAATTCAAGACTATGTGTCCACACATAAGGTAAATCAAGTAGGTATTTCTTCAGAGCATCTGGTCTAAAATATACCATCTTATAATTAGAAAATGTTCGTTCGCTTTTTAAACAAATAGGTGGGGTGCCTCTTAAAAAATGTAATAGCGACTGATTTCTCTGTCATTCACTCTGTCTGTGTCTGAGTACAGAATATCTCAAAAACGAAAAATTCTTTTTTATTTTAATTTGTCATAATGTTTTCGAAAAGTTGCAGTGATTTTCTTTAAACTACCACACACATTATAACAAACTACACACACATATTCCAGTAAACTAGCCATTTCTTCGGCAGCTTAGCGTCTCTATGGGTTTCCTACAACATAATCTACACACACTCTGATATCCCCAAATTATGCACTACACTTAAAATCGCTTAGCTCATACATTTGGGTAGCTGATGTGTGTAACTCCTTGGGTTTAGTGAATCCACAGAACAGACTCTTCTCATCATTATATGTACTGATAGTTGTTGTGGTTAAGTCCGCAGAGCTAAAGCATCAGAGATATTTTCCATGACAACTGTCTCATTTTTTGCTCACCGATCGCCCATCATCAGGATGTTTTAATAATACGATGCGATAACAGAGCAAAATCAGTTTATAGACTAGAAATGTTTTGTTGACCTAATAGGGTAAAAGGGGATTGTCCATACCTGACTAAGGCCACTTGTTGTTTTTCAAAGGCATTGTATTCATCATTCCTTTTAAAAATGGAAACAAGTGGAGATATGCAACTTAAATTACGTTTTTGCAGAAATTTTGCATTATTAATTAATATTATTTCTAATTGTTGTTCTTAGAGATAGGAGTAATAAAAAAATCACGAAAGACCCTGTATCAGTTGTTGACTACTGTGGAAAAATTATTAATAAAAATGAAGTGAATGATCGTTAAGATGGTGTCATTAAATATATTGCAAAACAATTAAATTGTAAGAGCATGCTATTTGAGAATCACGTAATATACATTTCACAATTCACATACAATATTCACGCATATATAAACTTAAATATAAATTTTAACAAGCCTAAAACAAACTTAAATATAAACTTTACATAAATATAAAACTTATATAAGCATGTTATTTGACATTCATGTAACATACAACTCACTAGACAAATTGCTACATTAACTTAACCAACAACACTCTCAACTTCCTGGACATAAAACTCACAAGAAACCAAAATAACACGGCAGACTCAGAAAACCCATTTCCACGGATCCAATAATACCGCACAATTCCAACCTATCTACCCAACATAAACTAGCTACAGTGAGATATATGAGGAACAGATTTAAATCTACACCCCTCACACCCATGAACCACGAACAGAAACTACAAACAATCTACAACATAGTTAAGAACAATGGTTACAGTAAAAGAATATCTTTAACAAACTCCTAAAAAACAAAACACGCCATCCTAATAATAGGAATGACAAAGAAACAACAGACAAATTCGCTATATTCATATACATCGGAAATACACATACAAACTCACAAATTTTTTTAAGAAAATGGGCGTCAAGACATCTTTTAGAACTAACAATAAATTAGGTACAAAATCACGTACTGACACTACTGAATTATAAGACAGTAGCGAGATTTATGAATTGAAATGTCCGGAATGTAGCGACGTTTCCGTTTGCCAGACCGGCAGAAACATCATGGAACGATTTTCTGAACACATTCGATCCTACAATATCACGAAATTGATTCCAACTACTTCAACTAACCTAAACGTGAACAATCACACCCCGACGACAGCTCCGCTACATTAACATTGATATATTTGGGCATAAAAGGACGACAACTGGATATACCCGAACAACTCGAAATGTACAACATAAGGCACAAAACTTAATAAATGAACACAGAAAAGTCGCTAATGAACCACTATTCAAAACCACCTGCCCTCAATAACAAAAAATGCAATTAACAATACACAATACATCTAAATCAAACAGCCTTTAAGTTTTTACGTGCGAGAATTGTGAAATGTGAATGGCAAATAGTGTGCTTATATAAGTTTTATATTTATATAAAAGAGCTACCAATTAAAAATAATATTAATTAATAAAGTAAAATTTCCCCCCCCAAAAAAGTAATTTGCATATCTCCACTTGTTTTCACTGTTAAAAGGAACGATAATACAATGCCTTTTAAACTGAAAAACAATATGCAGCCTAAGTCAGGTACGGACAACCCTCTCTTAACCTAGTTAGTTTTTAACAAAACATTTCCATTGTATAAACTGAATTTGCTCGGTGTAAGTGTGTTATTGCACAGTTTCATCAAAACATCCTGATGATGGACCCCTGAAACCGGTCGATGACCACAAAATGAAGCAGTCTATCACGGAAAACATCTCCGATACATACTTATATTTTACATATATATACAAACAGAAAATCACCCAAGAGAACAGCAATAGATCTTTCAGATTGCAGTGGATTGATCTATGGCAGCCACTCCCTTAAATCTTTCTTTCTTAAGTACCCCCCCCCCCCATAGGACATATATTTCTATTTGAAACATTTTACCAAGAAAACTTATTGTCAGAAGGTTCTGGAGGAGCGGTGACTTCCCCTCTAAGTTTCCGTTTCGAAATATCGTACACTTCTATAAAGTGTAAAACTGAGAACATTTAAACATACCCAAGGTTCAAAGAGATCGCTTAACCGGAAGTTCACAGTACTCGTTTGGACGTGGTAGAGTAAAAGAACTGGTCAAAGTTCATTTTCCCACTAATCTAACTGCGCTAGCAACTTTACTTATCTTAGAATTTTATAATATTTTATATATTTTTCAGTATAAATTTTTCTTTTTGGTTTTCTTATACAGAAGAAAATTATTTTTCCATTGTTTTTTGTCACCGTTGTGTTCTATTATTATATTTTTATCTTTCTGAGTTATTTTTTGTTTTTGTTAAATGAATTCTACAAGTGATGGGTGGAAAATTCCGCTGATAAAGTTGAAGAGCACAATATGGAGGAGAAAAACTCTGTAAATAATGTAAATGGTGAGAGTAGTATTACTGTCAATAAAATAAGTAAGCAAAGTAATGAAAGTCAATCAATTATACAAACACATTATATGATAATATCGATAAGGGACCTTTCTAAGTATTTTTGGAAAGCAAAGGTGAAAGGAATGGTTTGGGCAGAATTCACCCAATGATCTTGGGGAACCTTTTGTATGATAAACATTCAAACATTCACAGAATTATTATTACAACTGTTAAGAAAATAGAGAAAATCGAATTAAGGTTGAAATATCGGACGGGTATAGTGCCAATATTTTAATCAATTCAGAGGCTATTAAAGCAAAAAATATGATAGCATATGCTCCCAAATTCCTTTTGGAGAAGTAGGGGATAATTAGGGGAGTGTATCAGGACCTTTCTGATGAAGAAATAATTAAAAATATATACGGCCAACAAATCTCGAACACATATGTGTAATTGGGGTAAAAAAGTCGTTTCCGAAAATGGAGTGAAATTAATTCCAACACAAATAGTTTTATTAAGGTTTAGGGGTTGGTCTTTACCAGAATATGTCTCAATCCACTACATGAGATGTCCGGTGGACGAAGAAATCACAGTTATATCACATACGAAGAAATTCGCAATGTTATAACTGTTTAAGATATAGACATATTACTAAAAATTGTAGGAGTTCTGTAAGATGCCCAAAATGTGGGGCAGGTCATGAAGGGAAAAACTGCATTCTGCAAATTGCAAATAAGTGTGTTCACTCTGGAGGTCCACATTCAGCTTAGAAAGAAGTAAATGCCTAGAATTCACAAAACAGAAAATTATATGATCAATTATGGCTGACGAAAATCTATCATACTCTGAGGTATATGAGAAATAAACGGAAAAAGTTTCAGAAATGTAGTACTTACGAAGTCCCCTGAAATAAATAACAAATTGACATTTCCTGAATTAAGAACATCAAACAGAGTTCCCCTCCAGAAAAAAATAACTGACGAACATAGTAGTCTATTAAAACGTTATAATACAGATTTTTCATAAAATAGAACCAATACAATATAATCCCTACCCTCCTCAGTATCAAAACATTAGATCTAGGCAAACACCAATAACTTTGAATAAATTATGTGATTTAATTTTTACAGTTATAAGTAGTATAACTGGAGTAGAGGTCCAATCACGCAGGGATTGTCTAATGGAAATAAAGGAAAGAATAGAAAGTATGGGAATCCCAGAAAAGATGAGCCAATAAAAATTTCACAATGTTGAGCACGCTCAGCTGTTTCAAATAAATGTAATATTGAAATCATGTTAGCAGGAAAAATATAGATATAGCTGTTATTTCTAATACCTGGTTCAATTATTACATTTCCAGGTTACAATTTCCATCTAAATCAAAACTTAAAGGCTGTTTGATTTAGATGTATTGTGTATTGTTAATTGCATTTTTTGTTATTGAGGGCAGGTGGTTTTGAATAGTGGTTCATTAGCGAATTTTCTGTGTTCATTTATTAAGTTTTGTGCCTTATGTTGTACATTTCGAGTTGTTCGGGTATATCCACTTGTCGTCCTCTTATGCCCAAATATATCAATGTTAATGTAGCGGATACTACAAGATAGAGTTGACGGGAAAGCGGGAGCCGCAATAATAATTAAGAAAGCTATGCCATAATAATGTAAATGCAGTAAGTATTGAAGTGTATATCATTCGGCAAGTAAACAAATCAGCAATTGATGTAACATTAGTTTCTCCAGGCATGCAATATATTTTAAGTGGTACACTTTAAATGATCCCATGGTAGTAACCATATGCCTATTTTAATTACTGCCGATCTCAAAAAAAAAATCATATCCATCTCAGTCCGATTAAAAAATGGGATATTAAAAACGCTAATTGGGAGGTGTATAACTCATTAATGGTGAACAATTAAATTAAGATTCTCCTTACAGCTATAATAACTTCGTAAACAATATGAATAGAGCTAGTGAGCATGCAATACACAAATATAAACGACATTTCAACCCTAAGTACCGTAAATTTTGGTAGAATTTAGAACGCAACAACGTAATTAGGCATAGAAAAGAGACTTTTAAAAAGTTAAGGCAAATGGGTAATTACGAAAATTATGTTAATTATCAAAGAATTGCAGCCGTAGCAAAAAAGGTAATTAAAGAAGTAAGACAAACTCCTGGAAACAATATTGTGACGGATTGAGTTGAAACTCTAATATTTGAAATATCTGGGACACACTTAAAAGGCTCACAAATAGAAAATCAACATCTAACCCTCCTACAAATATTGATGAGTGGGTGGATGACTATCACAATAAACTTTGCTCTCCTTTTGTGTCAAACGAAATACCAAT
Source organism: Triatoma infestans (assembly GCA_011037195.1). NCBI lineage: Eukaryota > Metazoa > Arthropoda > Insecta > Hemiptera > Reduviidae > Triatoma > Triatoma infestans. The sequence goes on along the minus strand of JAAEAF010001501.1, from coordinate 111,603 downwards.
TAACATAAATGAGGACATAAGAAACAGTAACCTACTAATTGACTCTCTCATATTCGCTGAATTAACCCAAGCAATTAAAAGAACGGGCCTGGAACAGACAATATCCATTATCCCATGATTAATAAATTACTGGATAAAGCTAAGAAACTACTTCTAGAAATTTTCAATAAATTTTGGTCTTCCGGGGAATATCCTGAAGAGTGGTCACTATATGTAGTTATACCTATCCACAAACCAGGAAAATCACATGGAAACGAGTAATTCTTATAGGCACATTTCTCTTTCGTCTTGCATTCTAAAAACGTTTGAGAGAATGATGAAGGCCAGATTAGAATGGTTTCTAGAATATAACTCCCTTCTCTCGTCCTCTCAATACGGATATAGGAAAAAAGTACAGGGCTGCCGCACCGTACTAATCAGTGAAATAGATGAATCCTTTACCAAAAATCGCATACTAATGAGTTTATGTCTCGACATAAGAGGAGTTTATGATAATGTGCAGTGCGCAATACTAGCAACAAAAATGCATAAAATTGGTCTTCCTTCAGAATTTATAACTAAAATAGCCAAGGCTTGCCAGACGGCGATTTGAATAGGGGGACGTGTGGTAAGCACACCGTAGTTCCAACGCCGTTAGTTCCGGTGTCTAGGGCGCTACTAACTGTAACTTCCCACTTTTTATCACGATGCTGGCTTTGCCCACACGGGAATCGATTCTCGCTCGAAAGGCGAGTGCGCTAACCAACAAACCAACGCGTGAGGACTCTAGGCTTATACCTAGACCGTAAACTAAAATGGAATTACCACATAGACAATGCAATAGAAAAATGTGAAAAATTCATTAATATATTACGAATGATATGCCACAACAACTGGGGAGCAGATACATCTATATGTTTATTCTTCCACAGAGCAACTATCAGGTCTGTTTTTGATTTTGCAGCATATTTTACGAGTATAATAATGCGAGTAAATCTAAGTTAGAAGAACTGACCGAAATCCAGAAATGTCTCCGAATCGCCGTTGGATATCTAAACAGTACCCCACTGGATATAATGAGAGCAGAAACTCGTAAACTACCACTTCACTTGAGAAGAAAGATGCTGGCAATTAGATATGTATTAAAAACCATGACCTACCCCCCGTTAATATCAAGGAAGATTGCGCACATTACACAAATTGTATTAACATATGCATACTGGAAGAAGAAATCTAACCCCATTAATGGTCGATAGCTTTATAAATTTATCCAACTTTCAAAGCCTAATATATAGATATGATAAGGCACCTATATTTCAGTACAATTACAAATTAAACAACATTCAGTATTAATTACAAACAAAAGCAATAAGAAACAGATTGCAGGCCAAATTACAATGTTCCGACCCAACTGATTAACGCTGTGTTTAACTCAGGTGTACAAGAAAGGTACCCTGAATTTTATAGTATATGTAGTGACGGTTCGAAAACAGGCTTGCATACAGGGGCTGCCTTTTATATACCCAATACGAATACAAATAAAAAAATTAAATTATTACAACCTTCTTCTAATTACACAGCTGAGTCAATAGCAATTTTAGAAGCCCTGAAGTATGCAAAGGCATTACCTCATTCAAACTTTGCAATATTCACCGACCGCAAAAGTATAGTAGATAAATTAACCAATCCAGGATACAGTTCGAATGACACTATATTAAAATACGAAATAGTAAAGCAAGTAAATGATATAGAGGATGAAAATAAATTAGTGAAGGTTGAAAGGTCATGTGGGAATCAGCGGGAATGAAATGGCAGATAAAGTGGCTAGAGAGGCCAGCGAAGAATATAATATGTCATCTAATTATTTAGTACCCCACAGTGATTTAAAAATACTAATAAGGAAATTGATAATAGATGATTGGCAAGCTGTGAATACATAGCATCCAGTAAAGGATTAATTTACAAACAATCTAATCCAGATGTAGGAAAACTGCCATGGTTTCAGCAGATCGACGTAAACAGAAAAGTAGTAAGAATAATGAGTAGGTTGCGGTCAGACCATGCGTTATGTGGGAAACACACAGAATAGGGAAAAGAAGAACTGAAATGTGCGAAAGTTGCTACGGGGTAGACGACATCCAGCATGTATTTGTGACGTGTTCAAACTACAATAGTCAGAGAAAACTACTATTTGATCAATTATACAACATATTGGACTCCCCATTTAATTTCAATTTAATAGTAAACAATATAATTGTCATTTACAAAAGCATTGTTTATAAAAAAAAAGCAATTTAATAGAAAAAATACAACTGTTTAAAGTAGTAGTGGCTACATGACCAATGCAAAAAAAATCTGGTGTGAAACACTCACACAACTTTCTCTTACTCAAGTTTTCAAAATTGTAATTGCCAAATTTTATACTTTGTGCACCAAATTTGATGAAATTTTGTCCAAAACTGAAAAAAAAGTTCAGTAAAAGCGCACTTCCGGTTTACTTATTTTCTTAAAACTCGGAAGTTTGGTCTTCTATTTATTTCTAATTAATTTTGTTTGGATGGTAGAATTGTATAATCAACTATGATAGCACTTTAGAGAAAAACCTCAAAAGTGCCCTTAAATGAATTTTTTCAGAGAAATGTTTTAAATAAATGTTGTAGATCGTTGTATGTGCAGTTGATATGCCATGAAGAAAATCGTCGGAGCTATTTTTGAGAAAATTGCAAGAAAGTAAAAAAATAAAAGACTGAAAAATACGTTTTAATAAAAACGCACTTCCGGTCATCCGATTTTTTCAATTCGGAATTTCGACAACGCTTTTAATTCTAATTAATATTATTTAGATGATAGAATTGTATAGTAAACTGAAATAGTACTTTAGAGGACAACCCACTACCCCCTCCCCTAAAAGTGTCCTTAAATATATTTTTCCGGAGAAATGTTTCAAATAAAAATTGTAGATATTTGTAAGTGTGGTTGATATTACATGTTTAAAGAAAATCGTTGGGGCTGTTTTCGAGAATATTGCAAAAAAGTGAAAAAAAGATTCGAAAGTGTTACTTCCGGTCGAGGAATTTTGACTGATGATCTTCTGTCGGATCCCATGGTGATACCTAAATGGAATATTAAGTTTGAACTTTCTGCGACTTTTCGTTTTTGAGCTATGCTGTTCACGTACATACACACACAGACCATTTGCTAAAAACCACTTTTTTTGACTCAGGGGACCTCAAAACGGATATTTCCGGTGAAAACTCGATATCAAAAATTTGGCACGATTACATTACTTCCTCTTACTATGAGTAAGATAAAGTAAAAAACCGGAAGTGCTACTTCCGAAAAAATCTAAGGATCTAAGGAAAAAATCTAATCCACTCGAACTTGGGATCTCCGCGTGGGATTCCATTTGCGCTAACCACTGAGCTAATCCCTTCCCTAGGTTTAACAATGTAATTAAATTTTAATGTTTATAAAAGTTTAATTGGACTTGCCATTAAAATGGTGGTAGATGTTATACATAGGTGTCACGTTCACAATATACCTCCTCTTTCTTATCTAGTAAGAAATAAAGTAAGTGATAAAGACCCAGATCGTTACTACAAGTAAAAATTATTACACAATTGATTTATAGCCTCTATATATCATTTTGTTTAAATGTCTAATTAATGGCAGTACTTGTTATTCCACATCCATAATTGGGAATACTAAGTACGTAGCATTTTAGAGATTTATTTTTTTTTTGTTCTGTGTTATTGTTCAAAAGCTTGCCCTTGAGATAGAAGCTAGTTGAATATAAATAATATTGATTATTTTTTCATTGAATATAAATTATGTGAAAATGTAATGTTAATAATAAATTGATGAATAAAATAATTAATTTGTTAAATAATCGATTTATATATTCTGAACTTGTTGTGTAATTTGTTCAAAAATAATTATTTGAAGATAAAATAGACAGTGAAAAGATCAAAATTTAGTTATAGGCTTGGTAGTGCAAAAAAGCTGATAAGGCTATATTTATCTATATAACTGATTATAAAACAAATATATGCTAATAACCGGGCTTATCTGATTTGTGAATCTATCAAAATATTTGTTTGTGTATTAATAACAATAGTGAGGCTATATTGGATTTTAAACTAGGTCATTTCTTGTCTTGAACTAGGCCATGCAGATGGATGGCTAAATGAGTGAACAATTTCTCGAAATAATATTTCACTTTAGATGCAGTTATTCCAAAATAATCACTTTTATAAAATATGGAGTTGAAAAGAAATCTTCTGGCAGTCAGGTCTCCATATACGCTATACCAATTCGTTTCTATTCCGCTATGTCCAAGGCAACTCTCTTCCACATAACACCTCCAGCATACCTCTACATTTCTTGATCTCATTTTTTTTTCGGTCTACCTCGTTTTCTTCTTAACTCTATGGAACACCAATCAAAATTTTCTTGCTCCTCTTTCTATCTACTGACCATACAGTGTGACCAACCCACTTCCATTTTCTTTCAAAAATAACTTTTGCAATTTCTTCTATTCCAGTCGTTTCCCTCATCCATCTATTGCTTTTCTTTTCTCTACTACGTATTTTCATCATACTTCTTTCCATCCATCTCACAGTCTTCCTTAACTCATCTGTATCTTTACTTGTCAAACTCCAAGAATCACTATGGCGGTCTACAGTTTCTTCTTCACTCCGATATCAACATCTGATCGAAATAGTTTATCATATTTATTGTAAGTTCCCCAGCTCAATCTTACCTTCTAATTTCCTTTCCTATTCTATCTTCTTCAACGATTATTAACAGTCCTAAATAAACAAACTCATCAATCTCTTCAATTGGCTCTCCATTCATCTTCAATGCCTTAACTTCATGCTTATTTTTACCCTGGTACATTTGTTATTGTAATTAAGTCAATATGTTTGTTAGTACCTTATAGGATTTGTCAAGTAAAACCAAGTCTTCTGCAAACTTCGTACTCACCCTAATTCCATAATTGACTGCAATTCTTAAATATTTCTTCAAGAACCGCCCCGAATAAATTCAGAAGGACGTTTAAATTACCAATATTAATCTGTAATTCAGATTGCTTAATTATTTCACCATACTTTACTTGAATCTGCTACATCAGTTTATTCTACGACAAATTAAAAACTACCAATAACCGCATAATATTAAATACATAAATATTATGTTGCACAAAATCAAGGTTTATAAAAAAATGTATCAATTGATTAATGAGAATGCAAAAAGAAAAGATCATACGAATGTTTCAAATTGTTTCGTACTCAACAGGGGATTTCAAAATTTGTAAACTCAAAAATGAAATAAAAATTCAATTTTCAGAAAATCTGGCTAAGTAATAAGAATTCCACTTTAAGGGTTAAGTGAACCAATTACGTAGAATAGACATTAAATTATCATAAAACAAAAAAAGGAAACCTCTCCCCCAAAGTGCCCTTAAATGAATTTTCCCGAAGAAATGTTTCAAACAAACGTTGTTGCTCCTTTGAATGTGTAGTTGATATATGAAGTTTAAAGAAAATCACAAAAATTGGAAAAAAGAATTCAGTAAAGTGGCCCTTCCGGTTGATGGATTTTGTCCGAAATTTTCGTGGCGATGCGTTAAGGGTTATCTAAGCGGAATACCCCTTCTTACGACCTTTTCGTTTTTGAGATATTCTTTTCACACACATCCACACACCACACAAACATATAGAGACATTTTCTAAAAACTACTTTTTTGGACTAAGGGAACTTCACAACGTGTATTTCCTGTGAAAATTCAATTTCGAGAATCTGGCACGATCGCAACACTTCCTCTAACAGCAGTTAGAGAAAGCAAAAAGGGTTCTATCTTAATAAACTTTTATATTTAAATTTTTCTTCGCGGTAGAATGTATGATTTTTATTCTAATAATTAAAATGTAAACAATCAATTTACAATTATGTGTTATCTTATTTTTTATTTGGTTACGTTAAAATTGAGTAAATAAAATATAATTATGGATCTAGCGGAAAAAAAAGGAAAGAAATAGTGATATAGCGAAATTAATAAAAACATTTCAATAAAGTATTTCAATTCGATAAAGTAGTAACTTCCGGTTCTATCAGTTTTACTGTATCCTGTGTGCCCATTCGCATATAACTTAATTACAGTGTCTAAGTAATTTAGATTTGTTGTGGTTGGGTCCGCAGAGCTGAAAAGCATCAAAGATATTTTCCGTGTTAGCCTCTTTCATAAACTCGCGCTGTTGTGTACAAACTGATTTTTGCTCTATGCAAGCACTGTTTTAACAAAACATCCCGATGATAGGCGAACGCCTGAAACCGGTCGATGACCATAAAAAGAAGCAAACTACCACGGAAAATACCTCTGATAATATTAAATTTCATTTTATTAGATTTTAATGTTTATCCAGTACATACTAATTTCTTTGTGGAAAACAAAATGGATTTGTTCTGAGACTTAATTTGTGTTTCAAAACAAAGCAGAAGTCTAATGGAAGCACCAATAAAAAAGAGAAGGTACTAAAATGAAGGGAGGAGTAGTAACATTACTGGCGTCACTACACAACTAACTGTACATCTATTTCTAATCAAATATTAACGCTCGATTAACTAAGACAAGTAAGTCAAAAATCTCAGCCCTTAAGCTTTATTTCGTAATTTAGATTATTTCAACAATTATTTTATCAAACTTTGTAAAGTTAAATAATTTAATAAATTATTTAAGAAAAGAAGAAGAAAAAACAGTATAATAAATTATTAATCTAAAAATAATGTTGATATTATAGATACCTGCACACGACATTTTTATATCGGTACCTTAACAACAATGACGAACTATAAAGTTGCCAAAAAAAAAACTACTAGGTGTACACTAATTAGTTAAAGATGGTTCTACAACTTGCTGAATAATACTATGCATTAATAAAAAGTAAGCGGTGCATCATGTCCTTGAGCCGATAACCACGGCAACCTTTAGTGCTCTCTATCCGCCCTATTGGAAAGTAATATTATTGCCTCCATATTGAATCTGAAATGAAGAAATTACTTCACAATGTTTTTATAATTATTTTTAATTTACAGTTTTGATCATTTTTCTTCATCCTATTTATATTGTATAGTAAGGCAGATCATTCAAGCTAGACCGGATTCTGCGGACAAGGGATTATATTGGATCTGAAAACTTGAGCAATAATTGTTAACTAGGATTAAGTGTATTGCCGTTATCATGAGCGAATCGACTGCCAAGGTGTTTGTGATAAAACTGTTATCTCCTTGTGTAAAATTATATGGTTATGCTACATGCTATATTTGCATACCGGCTTAATATCGTGTAGGTCGCCGCAGTGCAAGGAGTGTGCCCAGCTAATTAGAGTTTTAGAAATATAAAGTGATTGATTAATTAGAAAGTTAAAAAAAAGAAGATAAATTATCTTTTTCCTTCTTTGTCTCATACAAGTTAATATTTACCTAAAGATTAAGTTCTTTGCTATTTCATTCGTTTGTTGCTTTCAATGAATGGAACAAAACAATTTAAAGCAAGTTATAGTTAAGGTGAATAAGCTAACAAGTTAGCAAGTTAAGTGAATAATATTATTTACAATACATTAAATAATCATAAGAAAACCGTGTGTGGAAACATTCACACAACTTTGTGTAATTTTCAATTTATATATATACATATATGTTTCAAAACTGCAATTTTTATTAAATAGTTATCTGATTAAATTGTGTATTACAATAAAATGTGGCATGTTTTGATGTTTTAACTCTCCCAGAATTCACAAAAAAAATCCATTTTCAACTTTAGGTCTACCATTAACTCCAGCTCCGACCCTAATCTGGGTCTTGGAGCCTCCTTATACCCGACCGAGAGTTACCGAGCAGGCGAGAGCCAGTGTCCTATTCACCTCTGTTCGGTGCAATGTGGTTAGTTTTTGTAATAAACTAAAATAGCCCCACTCCCTCTCCTCAAAAGTCACATTAATTGAATTTTCCCAGAGAAATGTTTCAAGTAACAGGTGTATCTCTTTGTATGTGTAGTTAATATACGTAGTTTAAAAAAAATCGTTGGAGCCGTTTTTGAAATAAAATAACATTCAGTCAAGTGATACTTCCGGTTGAGGAATTTTTACGACGCAACTTACTGTTGTAACCCATGGTGATACCTAAACGGAAGTCAAGTTTGAACTTTCTGCGATTTTTCGTTTTTGAAGTCGTCACATACACACAGAAACTTTATAGAAATTAGGGAACCACAAATCGTGTATTTCCGAAGAGTAGTCAACATCAAAAACTTGGCACGATTACAATATAATTCTCTAACAGCAGTAGAGAAAGTAAAAATACATGGTATGCCATATAATAAAAACATTTTTCACAAATCCGGAAGAGGATAACGTTAAGTATTGAACATGCTCCAAGATTGTTTTCACTTTTCCAAATCGATATTTGAATTCTAGTCTTTAATTACATCAAGGTCAGCTGCTGTAAACTTGTTACAATATTTAAATGTGGTCACTTTATTTAATTATAGGGTGGGATATGTATTTCGCCTCAGACTGAAGGTCGTAGCTACTAATTTATTTGGTTGACTTTTATTTTTCAGATATTTTTTATGACGCTGTTGTCCTCACACGTTGATCTATGGCTAGCGCATTCGTCTTTGGAGCGAGAATTCAGTGCATCTAGGTAGCGAAGGTCAGAACTAAAACTGCGAGAGAACCACGGTGTGCTTACCTACCACACGTCCCCCAGTACTCTTCGTTGTCTGACAAGCCTTGGCCCTTTATGGGCTGGTTTGTTTATTCTATGACGCTCAATTCTTGAACTACATTGAAGAAACTGTCTTCCACAAAAAGACGATAATACTCATTTACTTCTTGATCGTATTAATTAGTCTGACTGGCAGCTCTTGTGCACACTTTGCCAAGAGAAGTTAAAATTGTAACTACCCTTACGCCCTCCTAGTAGAAAAAACTGATTTATTTGTTCCTCTTCATTGACTACGATGAACCTATTTTTACTTTCTCTCACTCCTGGTAAGAGGAAGTACTGCGATTGTCCAAAATTTTTGAATTTCATTTTTTGAATTGAGTTTTCACTGGAAATACATGTTTGAGGCACCCTGAGTATGAAAAAATGTTTTAGCGAATGGTTTGTGTGTGTTAAAAAATTTCTCAAAAACGAAAAATCGCAAGAAGCTCAAACTTTGTTCAGGTATTACAACCGCAACTGACACGAAGGTTGCGACCAAAATCCAATAGCCGGTAGTGCGAGTTTACTGAATGATTTTTTCAGTTTTCGCGATTCTCTCAAATTATGGCTACAACGATTTTCTTTAAACTTCGTATTCATTTTTTTGTAGCGTTCTGAGAGAACAGTAACATTAAGCTTCCCTATAAAGTACCACTTCAATATAATAAATATGGTCCTAGATGTATTTGTTAGTTGGCTGATCGGCCAGGGGGTATCATAGGAAAAATTTTTTTTTGTGTTTTCTTATGATACCCCCTGGCCGATCAGCCAACTAACAGATACATCTGATCATTTCTAACGGCCAACAATTGCTACAATTTGGATAAATATGGTCCTACCACTTATAATGATATAAATACACATTGGAAGCTTTGCGTTATTATTATTTTTTCATTATATCATTATTATTACATTCTATTTTTATTATTATTATTATTTGTCTGTGGGGAGAGAAACCCTACGCCATCCAAAGCCCTACTGGGCCCATATAGCTACCCCAAGAAAAACAACAACAAACCGGGTCTAGGACAAAAATCCAGACCCGGATCTAATCCATCTAAGATTCACCGCAGTCCGAATAAATCGAACAATAACCTTAAGCTGAAATAGCCTAAGCTCTTCCATAGACATCCTATTCGACCGAAGGTCCTGAACCTAATTTCTCACAACCCAGGCAATCAGGCATAAGATGGATGGGTGTTTCTTCTTTCCTCTGTCGTCACCGACTCTACAAAATGGATCCGGCAGAGCCCATTATAGCCTGACAGACATGTGCCAGAAGACACGCCAACAGCATGCTCGGGACACCAACCTGGAAGTGAAGACACATGAACTCAGCGCCTTCAGCGCAGCCTGGCTGTCCCGAGCAACACAAACACCTTTTTAAGTTAGTGTTACGAACCCTCTCATCCAAGACACAACAAAGAATAGCATAAACCTCAGTCTGGAAGAATGGGTCCATTCACCAGAATTACTCCCTGTCTCCAGACCTTGCCATCCATTCTGGACCGTCCCCTGTAACCGGAAGTAATTATCAGGTGTCACGCCAGACGGACCCAATCTTTGCCCTAGAGGTAACCCTGACACTGTAAGAATGCTCGAAAACAAAGTCTTCAACATTCTATCAGAAGGAAAACCTGTAACAGGAACCTTCAAAAGCATCTCTCGCGATGCCTGTTTATTCTATAACAGTCTTTCATTGCCATAGTTTTCACCTCTACAAGAGCAGTGGAATTCCCTATAAAGTCTCCATTGCAGCTGTAGGCGTGGTCCGCATCGCACAGGTCACCGCCAGACAAGCCAAGCGTTGAATATCTCAATGCGACGCCACCATACCACAGCCGCATATAACAACCTACGTTTAATAACCATACCATAAATCCAAAACATCATTTTGGGAGTAATCCCCCAATTTTTACCTTCGATTCTTCGACATTGCCATGGGATTATTTGAAAGACCCTTATCCTGAGTCCAATCATATACCTTGTTGAGGGCACTTTGCATTAAGTCTGAGATAGTAGTCAGACATCGCCCCATCAATAAAATAACACCATCATCGGCATATGCCTGTACATAAAATCCCGATGAATTCATCCTTGTTAATAGTTCATCCATGACAGCACACCATAGCTTTGGTGAGAGACAACCACCTTGAGGACAGACACCCTCTCCCCACTCCCACAACCACAGTGCGCGTACCTATAGTAGCCTGTATAACTCTACTCCTTAAATAAACACCTATCCAGTTAATTAAAACTGGTTGTATACCTTTTAACCTAGGGAATCTTCAAGAGCATCAAACGATACTCTGTCAAATGCCCCTTCAACATCAAAGAAGCACCCTAAAGCATATTTCTTTGTCTCTAGAGCAGATTCTATCCTACCGACCAGACAATGCAAAGCAGTCTCTGTTGATTTTCCTACTGTATAAGCATGTTGGGTTGGATGGAGTGGATGATCCTTCAAAGGACCATCAGTAATATACCTATTCATCAACCTTTCCAAAGTTTTTAGAAGGAAAGACATAAGACTTATAGGTCTAATTGCCTTAGGGTCAGAGTAGTCACTTCTTCCTGGTTTAGGAATAAAGACCCAAACATAACCAAACATTAAACAACCTTTAAAAATCCTTATCAACACCTTCATCAGTACATCTCCACCATTTTGTAGCTGACAGGGATAAACTCCATCAGGTCCAGGGGACTTAATTGGTGAGAAACTTTGCACTGCCAAAACCACTCTATCCGTAGTAACTGGTCCACGGTAGCCAGGTCACTAGGTTCTAGCTTCCTTCCACCAACCGCAGGCGAAGCAGTGCTGTTTATGTTTATGTTATCCGGGAAATGGGTATTAAGCAAGAGCTGTAATGTCTCCATTTCTCCTCCTGTAAAGGAACCGTCAGGATATCTTAAAGTACCCAACTGACAGTCCTTATCCTTACCAAGAATCCGTACCAGCCTAGATGTCTCTTGAGTCGATTTAGATCCTCGCAAAACGATCTCCAAGAGTTTCTCTTAGCTTTCCTTAAAGCATATTTATATGCTTTTTTAAGACTATTGTAACTATCCCATGATTCCGAAGATTCAGGTAGGACAGCCTTCCTGTAAGAGCCCCTACTTGTCTTCATAGCTTTTCTAACGAAGATGACCACCACTGTTGGTTCAGAACCCCCGTTTACATCATCCAGCTCAGTACCCATCAAGAAGTCCATGACGGCACGACCTCTAGTATTGATGTCGCTGCTGCCCCAGACAACATGATGTGCATTTGCATCACAACCTATAATTATAGGTGTGTTTCCGGACTCCGTAAACCGTACCAAAATCTAATAATTCCTGCGAAGGAGGAGAGGGATGATCATAGGGGAAATAGGCCGAGGCCACCACCACATCAAGACACCGGCCACCAAACCCCAGAGCTACCCTCACCACCACCAGATCCCTAGAGCAAAACTGTCTGAGCAGAACTGCGCCGACATCTCTACTAACGCAAATACGTACATGCTCTAGGAGTGTCCCCGCCATCTGCAATAAACAGCCTGCCATTGACCGCACTCAAACCTCAAATCAATCCTTTATAAGCATAGGGTTCTTGGATAAGTGTAAAATATGTGTAAAATTTAAGTGTAAAACCCAGCAATAGAGCGGCACAAATTAGCCGTTGCATCTTTGCTATGCTGCAAGTTAACCTGAACCATTTCTACCCTGTCAATCATAGTGATAAGTCAACTAATGTAAGAAATGGAACTTCTGGCATACTTGATAGCAGGCAGGAACAAAAATAAATAAATAATAATAATACAATAATAAATACATAAATAAATAAATAAAAATAAATCTATATATATAAAAATTCAACATCCGTATGTTTGTGGCCGCAAAACTCGAAAAGTAGTCGATGGATTGACTTGAAATTTTTACACTACGTTGCATTTCTATATAAGAGTGTTTATATATACTTTTTATTCCGAAGTTCCCACGGAAACGGGAAATTCCGAGCGTTTCGCGAGGTTGGCAGAAATAGACAGACGCAGACGCATTGCGATCGTGGCGCGCTCTCTGCCGAAGATATTCTGCACAGAATACGTAAGAAACACATAAGCATGGTTTAGATTTCACAGAAGAAATATACAGTGAAACGCTAATCTTCATTGAGGGTCTTTGTCTTGCAATGTGTGGCAAGTTGTTGGCACAATGGAGAGTAACAGTACCGAATAGGTCGATCAATGCAACATTCGAGAGAGAACTGCTCAGAGAGTAATCATACACCAGAAATGACTTAAGCTATCGTCCAAGAAAATACAGTGAAACTCCTTCAAGAACGAAAGATAGCATTTGACACCATCATACAAGCTTTGACCAATCAATCCAGTGGATTTACTTTTTGGACGCTCCTAGGGGGAACTGCAAAAGCATTCTTAATTTCCTTAATCCTGGCTAAAATCCTTTCAAATGGCCATGTTGCTTCAGGTAATGATGCTAAGTTGATGAAACATGCAACATTTCTAAAACATCAGGAATGGGAAAGTTTCTCCGGGCATGCAAAATCATTTTATGTGATGAGTGTACAATGGTTCACAAAAAGTCATTGGAAGCATAGACCATACATTGAAAGACTTGCGAAATAATGAGGCTCCATTTGGTGGCATTGGGGTTGCTATCCGGTGATACCTCGCTCAACACCAGCTGATGAATTGCATACCTGCTTGAAATATTCAACTCTTTGGAGCACAGTAAAAAAAAAATCATTTAGCAACGAATATAAGAGATCAACTTCAAAACGATCGAACAGCTGTCATATTTTCAAGACAATTACTCGAACTCGGTAACGGCACTGCTCCTACAAATCCAGAAACGGGAAAAGTCACCTTCCTATCTAATTTCTGCAACATTGTACATTCAAAAGAAGAATTAGTAGACCATCATTCAAAATCACGCATGGTTAAGCGGAAGAGCCATTCTAGCGGCTAAAAATGTCGACGTACTCGATGTGAACAACATCATTCTAAACAGAATCGCAGGTGAAACAGTGACATACAAATCCATTGACTTCGTGATGGACCAAAGTGAAGTAGTGAATTTTCCAACGGAATTTCTTAATTTACTCGATGTTCCAGGATTACCGCCACTCATTCTAAATTTGAAAATTGGAGTGCCAAATATATTACTCCGAACATCAATTAGCCAAAGTTATGCAATGGTACACGATTGGTAGTTTAAAAATTGATGAATAATCTAATTGAAGCAACAATTCTCATTGGATCTCATAAAGGAGAAGACGTACTACTTCCACGAATACCACTCATTCCGACAGATATGGCATTCGAGTTCAAACGACTTCAATTTTCAATACGCCTTGCGTTCGCTATGACTATCAATAAAGTGCAAGGACAATCTTTGCAAGTGTGCGGTTTGAATTTGGAAAACGAATGCTTCTCTCATGGGCAATTATATGTTGCATGCTCCACAGTCGGTAAACCATCTGATTTTTATGTTTAAGCAGAAAACGGACCATCAAAAAATGTAGTCCATTCATCAGCTTTACAATAAAAAAGACTTTAGGTTAAAAACATTTTTTCTTTCTTTCCTTTCAGTTCACAGCAACGCAAAGTAGGTTATTAAATTGAATGATATGTTTTCTTGCTGAATCTATCATACTTCTATTTACTTCCCTAATATCTAAAATCATACTGAGCCACAGCTAAGCGTGGCCGGGTTTAGCTAGTAAATAATAAAAATAAAAAAATTAATTAATAAAAATATCTGCCTTACATATCTCTCCTTTTTCCTTTGACCACGTTCAGAAATCGCCGCAGGGGGACAAGTCCTCCGCGGCTCCCCCTGACACGTTCTCCTCCAGAAGCAAGCCTTCCCTGCCTCTGGATATTTTTCCAGATTCCCACCCACTAGTGCATCCCAGGGCCCTGGTCACCCGACTCTGGCTGTACAGAGGAATTACCTCCACCACCGGTGGCCCCCTCCTCTAAGGGGCCCCCGGCTGACGAATTTAAAGTTAAAAACATAAATAAATAAAATTAAAAATTCATCTCCAGAGCTCTCCACCCTCCACGGAGCCTCACAATTTGGGACGCGTTGAAGAAGCGCCAGAGCTACCCTAGAGATAAAGCGCCCAGGGATTGTGAGCCGAGGCCTACAATACCCGGGGACTCAGCCATGCGTTCTTTACGCTAGCCGATTGACCAGAGCTGGGTTAGGCTCTGGCCGCCTGTAGTGGAGTCAGGAACCAAAGTGGTGTGTTGGACTGCAAGGCACGCCGAGGGAACTTGCCTCAACCACCAGGACTTCCCTTTCCAACGACACGGTATCCACACACCGCAAACTTGTGGGTGGCACCAGCACGTGCCACTGGCGTGTAGAAATGTAATTGTGTAGGTGTACGATGTTAAGGCGTTTAGGTGTAAGTGATGCAGCATGAACCCCACAGAGGCTCCGCAGCAAAAGAATTCGCTGCAAGAGATTCAGGCCGCACATAAATTATGGCGACCTAAACAGAGGGCAGAAAAGTTTCCACCAACTCACTCTCCTGACGGGGCACCGCTGCACTTGTTATCTGTAATTGTAGCTGAGGTACGTGGGAGTGCTAAGTTCCCAAATATCACGAAAGCTACCCTCTGCGTTCGCCCACCAGCTTGGCCATCCACGCTTCCACAAAAGTGGAGCGCAGATGATTTCCAGACGCGCTGGTTGGACTTGAATGAGGTTCTGCGACAGAATATCCGTCTCTAGAAACATAGAGAAGTTTCACCCTATGTGAGTAAAAATACTCCCACGAACCATTTGGCTTCACATTCTATTTTCACTTTTCAAGCAAGATGTAATTTTATTTTCTATATTATGGGGGTGAAGTTGTTTGCGTCCGAGATTGTTCTCGCGTGCCCCCTAGATATCCAACTAAACGAACATCAATCGCCAACGCAGCCTGGTACTTTTATGTTGGGCCGCGCGACGCTGAATGGCTGAATAGCCGAAATCATAGCTTAGGAAAAAAAAATTTCTATTATTGTAAATTGTATTTAAAACTTGTTTTTTTGGAATATACTCCAAAGTAAAATTTTGTATGGGGCTTAACCTCACAGACAATAAATAAATAATTGTATAATTTAAAATTAGAAATATCGCTAGAATTTCGAATTTGAAGAAAATCTGTTAACCAGAAGTGCGACATTACAGAATAGGTTTTTGGAATTTTTAAAAAAGTCTATAAAGATTTCCTTTAAACTTTATATAGATATAAAACGTATCACTTTTATGTAAACGTTTTTCCAAAAAAGTTGATTTATGATTGTGTGCGGAATTTGTGGCGTTAGACTTGAAATATCATATTATGCAATTGGTTGGTTTTGGTGCGCTCTACTGGGCCACAATATAAACACTTCTCTCTATACCTTCCAAGGTTAATTGGTAGGTACTTAACCTGCCACCACTTCTATATTTATCACTATCTATAATAAACTTTTCGAAGTTTAAAAATTTTTTTCTTTGGCCCAGGTCAATCATCGTTTGATTACAATTTTTGTACGATATTTAGAATTTTGTACGGTTACACCTTCTACAATATCCACATCAGGCTAAGAGGGTATATTTCCCTCCTCCTTCTGCTAACTATCCAGGTTCTTAAGTCTTCTCTGAGTGGCAGCCTCGCGCACTGAAAAGAGTTGTAATGCAGTTTCCTCCATCTCCCCACAGAATCTGCATGTACTGTCACTCTCCAAACCCAGCTTCCCTACAGAAGCTCTGAGTCGACTCCAGGTGTCTGAAACGCGGAATTCAATGCAGACATTCAGCATTACGCAAGTGCTCTTCTGTACCTTTCAATAATTGAATATAGTAATAAATCACAAAACATAGCTGACGTTTATTTTTATGACTTAAGATAACTGCTTTTTCAAATAATATTCTTGATGTAAACATGATTGCAAGCATAAGTTTGTGAGGTTTCCAAAGTTTCCATCATTTGTTTATATTTTCAGTCGGGTTTTCAGATTCGCTATTTTAGTGTCCAATAAATAATAATTATGTTTTAGGTTACCTTTATTATGGTCGGCCGTATTGTGACCGTAAGAGCGCGACAACAGGACAGCGATCCACTTATTTAGGAGTTTGTCTAGCTGAGGTTTTTTTTTTTTTTTGGTGTACGGGGCACCTTCAGCAACCTGGTAAATTACTGAAGGTCCATAAAGTATTAAAAAAATACTTATAAGCTACATGCACTACTACAATATAAACCACACTGAAGGGCATTTTTACTCCTTTTTTTTATATATAAGTAAAAAAAAACAGACATGATATAAACCTAATTATGATATAACCAGCAGAAACCAACTGGCTGATGGATGTAGTCATTTATTTGCCCTGTCCTAAAAATGGGGTTAATAAAGTGAAAGTTGTCAGCAATAAAATATGATAATAAATATGATAAGTGATAACACAGTGTACAACAAAAAAATCCACATCTTAAATAAAATTCTTTTTATTTATTATACAATATAAAAAAATTTATTATATTATATATACATTTAATGTATATAAAATATAAATAAACATTTTGGGCTTTTTAATTTTTTTTTTTTTAGGGTGAGGCACCAAATAAATGTGAGAAGATGAAGATTATAGAAATGGATTTTTTGTTTTTCTTTCTTTCAGATTTGTGAGAAAGATATGGATGGATAAAAAGAAGAACAATGAAACTTGGGAGAATGAAAAATTGAGATTTCTTATCAAGTGGAAAAAAAAATTGGAAGATCGCATAAGGGAAGTTGGAATATTGGAAGATGTGTGACGGTTTCTTAGTTTGATGACCGTAACAAGTGGAAGGGTGCCTTGATCTTTATGACAAACCTTAAGAGGTATAAGAAGTAGAGATAAGAACAAGAATAAGGAATGTATGTTTATTTTTAATCTAAGACTAATATTTGTTATATAATGTATAAGGTAACTTATTATGTAATTTGTAAATAATAATAATAATAAAAAGAAATAACAGGAAATGGTGAAGTAAACTTATTTAATTTTATAAATTAAAGGAGTTTAAACTTCAACAAACGTCCAAATCAGTGCAGAATAAGTAACAAATATGGGACAAATTTTACAGTTCTTAGATAATAATATTAAAACATGTTTTATAGATTTTTATGAAATAATAAGGCTTTCATATCTGGATTAAAGCTTCTCCTTTAATCGCAAATGTTACTGTGGAAAATAATCCACATACCTATGTCCATCTTTAGACTAAAGAAAAAAAAAAAAATGATTCGTATGTTTCGAGTTTCTTATAAAATTAGAAGGTATGTAGTAATTTTTGGAGTTGTGCACGAAGTTCTTTATAATTTTGTTTTTGTCAGACATTTTTTTTTTATGGTGATTTTTTGTTTGTTTTATTCTAACTTAATACAATGCGGCTTTTTCCGCTTTCTTTTGTGTTGTAAATGAACTAAGTGCTTTGTTAATGATTTACAATTATTATTGCATACTATTTTTTTTTTTTAATTTGATAAATCATATTCAATTGTGACATTAATAAAACCGTATGTAGTGGAAGAACGAAATGAAAAATAATAGTTTTTAAAAATAATTTAGAATATTTTATAATGTGAATTTAACTTCAAAAAGAGTGTATTTTAGTGTCAGGTACTGTAAATTGGGATCATTGGGAAAAGGTACAAAATCCCGTTAGGGTAAATCTTTTATACAAGAAAATTCCCCCGCTAGAATAGAGAGAGCCATCAGCTTTCAAATAGTTCAGTTCAAAAAATACAGTCAGACTTCTGCCTTCAAACAATACAGTCGTACTCTGCTTCCAAAGCCAGAACACTTCAGGAATCGCTCTCTTAGTATTAGTGCCAGTTTCACAATATATTAAATAAGTTTATAATATCAAATAAGTTGTAGTTATTATTTTAACAGAATATAATTATTTATAAAACAGTGGTGACTTCTTAATTATTCTTATTACTTCTATCTCCAACATACTTACAAGCCCTTTTTCTACAACACCGCTCGTGCTACTACAAATACACAACATCACACCAAGACATTACAGTATATAACCAATTGAAAAATTTTTATGAAAAACTTTTTATAATAGGAAAATATTGGACTGCAGAAAGGAAAACTGTGGCCTAGGAAACTTTTTGATCTTTTTTTTGTTCACTCTCTGAATTCACAAAGTTAAAAAAAAATCACTAATAAACTTAAACGACATAAAATTTATGGCTAAAGAGTATATTAAAGTAAATCTTATCGGCATTATCTTAAAATATATATATATATATATTTCAACTTAATTTTTTTTCCCCCCCACCATTTTTTCTTTTCCTTTTATTATTTATTCATCATCAACATACATGAATTTCATCTTCTTCTTCGGTGTAGGTTTGTAACTAGTTTGAGTAAAATCTTCAATATCCTGTGACATTTCTTCACTATCACCACCGCCTCTGGTTAGGTAACTCTATGGTAACATAGGAAGGAAATTTTTATTTATTGCAAAAAATTATTTTATAAAATCATATTTTATTTTCCTCTTAATATATTAATCACTGGGGTGTTCAAGAAGATCACAGTTGTTTATTGTATGATTTGAAGATCGGCATGGCTAAGTAAATAAGCTTATTAAAAATGTTTATTACAAGTATATGACTCTCAAATTCTATGTATAATGAGTGAAATAATGAGATAAATAGTTAGGTAATCGGAATAAGAATTCTGTAACCTCTTATTTAGATTTTATTCATTTATATGAATTAAACGGTTACCAACTTCATATTTTTACTTTCCCTTACTCCAGGTTAATAAGAACAAGTATTGCGCAAGTGCCAAATTTTCAAAATGAAGTTACATCGGAAAAACATGTTTTTAGTATGAAAAAACATGTATGAAAAACATGTTTTTAGCGAATATGGTCTCTCACATTCTGCATGTGAACAAAAAAGTCACAGTGCGCTCAAACTTGGTGTTCCGTTTAGGTATATCACCATCGTATCTGACACGAAAGTTTCAGTCAAAATCCATGACTGGAAGTGTGACTTTACTGTTTCTTTTTTTTTTAATTGTTCACGTTTTTCTCGAAAACGGCTCCAACGAATTTCTTGTGAACTTCGTATTACTATCTCGATACATAAATCACCTCTTCGTCTTCCAACCTATACACATCATTAATAATCTTAGGTTTAATGTGAAAACTTTTATTGGGAAACATTTACCCGGGAAATTTTGATTTTTTTTTGGTGGGGTTCTGCGGAAACAGTAACGATAAGCTTTCCCTAAAGTACCACTTCCGTACAATGTTCTGCCAACTATGTAATATTTAATATACATAAGAAACATTAAAAGAATTCCAAAGTTGAAGGAATTTGAATCGGTAAACCGGAAGTGCAAATTTACAGAATTAAGTTTTTGAGATTTAGGAACTTTTTAAAAACGACAGTAGGATTTTGTTTAAACTTGGCGTGCTAACTGCACAGATATAAACGCCTTACTTTTATGTGAAAAATCTCTCCGAAAAAATTTGTTTAGGAAGTTCTGTGGAATTTATGGCATTAAATTTCAAATTCTATTTGGTCTGGGCAATGTTATTGACGCTGTATCTATTGCACTACAATGTAATCACCTACTATGCCTGGGGGAGTACTTGTCCTCAAAGACAAATGAGTAAAATTTGAAGCGTAGAGAAGATGTATTTTATATATGAGAAAGTCATATCTCGAGATGTATATGTATATCGTAGGTTTTTTTACATATAATAAGTTAATATAATAATTTACATATAATACGTTTATACAATTTACGATAAATGTCTGAAAAATGCCACAACCATAGTTGTGAAACGCGGGATATGGTTATTTGAATTATTTTAGCGCGAACAGGCTTAAATGTATTAATAATTAAAAAAAACTTAATAGACAAATAGCGGTTGGGAATAAATTAGCAGCAACCGTTGGAGATCAGTATGTTATACACAGGCTACTTTGTACAAGTGGAAAAATTATATACTGGCACTTTATTGTCCATTTATAAAATGTGGTCCACATAGCTTTCTCAGGAAGTTCTTCTCCTGAGTAATCTTCCGCTGTTTCATTCCAATGTTTCATTGCGCTACGTTACAACTGATCAGTTCCTGTGATCTGGGCGTCACGTGACATCGTGACATTTTAACATACCCTCATATCGAACAGTCCTCGCTAACATAATAGAAATAAACATCTTTCGCTGGCTGTTACTCTACCTTAAATACTTCTGGTTCAGACATTTAAAAATTTCGCTAATTGTAAACTCATTAAATGGAAAATGCCAATATGATTTCTCCTGCTGATTGATCGATTGTCTACTTTTTTCTCATTATCCTTAAGGCCGTAAGTGCTATTTTTGGTTTTTTGTTTTGTTTTTTTAATTTCTTTCAATGTTGCTTTAGTGCTTGCAGTAAAATAAATATGCCGCCCACAAAAGCAAGTTGGTGGGTCAATAAGTAAAGGTGCCAGGATGATTGCCGGCGCGATTGGATCTAGTCACCTTCGTGACTAAAATTCCTTGTGTATTTAACACATATTACAATATGAATACAAATCAAAATCCCCAAAATTATAGCGCATTCCAAAACGCACAAAAGATATAAAGATATAAAAAGGATTTGCCAGGCATTAGCGCTGGATGTGGTATTAATTGAAAAAGAAATACAATAAAATTGATGCTTGAAATTGTAAGGAGTGTCTATTTGTGGGCTACAGTTTACTAAAGGGTGGGCTAAACTTAAAATAGCACCTACACAACTACCATTGCAAGAAGTCCTTTACGTGAAAGAGTGTATGGTGAAAGTGTCCGTGAGTATCAAGTGCTTTAATTGATGATGTTACGAGTGAGAGATCTGCATGGTTCAGGGACTGCCAAGAGATGGCTTCTACATCTGCACTGACATTCTTCATTGATGATCTATGACACCCATGCCACCCATGTAATCTCAGATTAATAGGGGTAGAGGCAGTGCCTTATAGTCAAATCTACAATAATCTGAAAGAGATCTACTGTGACTCCCGCAGTTTTAGTCTCTATTTACAAAATGTCAACCGTCTATAAAAGGTCAAATAATATATAATTGTTTAGAAATTGGCAGAATTTGCCTGTGAGTCTTCCGAATTATAGTTTCATAAATCAATTATCTCTGCTATCCCTCTGTTTATTTTGTGAATGTTGAAAGTGTCAGTGAAATGACCAAATTTATGGAGATCTCAGATTGCACAATGTTGTCTATTCCTTCTTCAAATTCCATTTTATACGTACCACAGAAAGGAATGTGTGAGGAATGATTTAAAAGTTACATTTGTGCAAGTTTTACCCTTAATAAAAACTGAACAAATATTTTATATTGTTGACCATTTTACTTACTGTAATCGACTTAGACGTACTAGTTCTATTTGATTTTCTTGAAACAGACAGATTTAAACTACTCTTAGAGGAAGTACTATCAAATGCACTTTTATCACTCTTAGAACTTTTGGCTCCCTTGGCAGTGGAAGCACCTCGACCACCTCTGGAACCACGTCCTCTGCCACGGCCCCGCCCACGCTCACTTTTGGATCCTATTCAAAGATTTTTCATTTAAACTTGTCACTCTTACACCCAAAAACTTTAAGAGAAAAGATAAATTTTTACCGTTTTGTTGGGCAACTGGAGGTCCAAAGTCATCATCATCGTCTGACAATATCTCCTTATGCGTAATTCTCTGAGCAGGCAATACGGAATCTCTTTGACCTCTTTTATCACTTTCTAGTAAACGACGTACCTACAGAATATGAAACGAAAAAAGGCAATGTAAAGTCATACTTATACTTGTAACATGTAAAAACATTTTATTTCCAATGCTGTGCCAGTCTTTAAAGTTTTAATGCTTATTTTTTTTTAGCCAACTATAGATCAAACTTTACTAAGGCAGGCGGCGTCTCATAACACATATATATTAATTTATAGAAATACTTCTATTACGCTTACAATTCACATTATCGAACGAATTATTTTGACAGATTATTGGTTTAAAAAAAAAAAAAAAAGAAAAACTGTCGGCATTACTAAACTATCTTTCCACTATACCACTAATTCATATTTTTTTCTAAAACAAGAATATTGACAGTTTGCACTGGCTAAAACGTAAAGGATGAAATTTGCTTTTAATATTGGATAACATTTTTTTAAACATTTGGCAATTATATTTAGACATGGTCTAGTATGGCTTCCTCATGTCTAGCATTCTCACCTTTGGTGCAAGCTGTCGGAGTTCGATACCCCAGAGGGCATGAAGATATTGAATCAGTTTCTCCAGTAAAAATGAAGAACTGCAGTTAGTAACGGACCTGATTTTGAATGTCAGACCTATGATGAGAAACGTTCCCCACTCTAAAACTGCCATTTGGGAGGCATTGTTTTTTTAACAGAACCTCTAAAGTTATATCAAGCACTTAGTTTCTAAATTGGTGCTTTAAGGAGTTAAGGAGAAGTAATTTTTAGTAATCTTCAATAGGAGAGCACAGCTTAATATAGCAAAAAACAAAATACAACAAAGGAAGTATTAATAATTACATCAGATAATAACAAGTTCCAAAGTATTCATAAATCTTTTACCTCTTCAAGTTCTTGTGTTCGATTCAATCTCATTCCATTTAATCTATTTATACATTCATTAACTGTGTCTGGTTCTGCATTCTCCTTTTCAATGTAACTTCGTGCTTTCTTCATTTCATGGCTGTAATAGATGTTTTTCTAATAAATAGAAATAATTATTACTAAATACTAAGTATCAAAATAAATATTAAGTATCAAAATACCAAAATTAAATTATAAAGAAGGAAATAACCGCCCCTCGCCCGCCATAAAAAACATAAGTTTCTAAGAGTATTATTTTACAAAATAACAAATTAATACTTTGGCAAATGTTCACAGAAATCAATGAGATTGCAAATTATACTTTAAATTAAATAAAAAATAATAATATCATTACATCTTCTAACATATACTTGCCCTCCTTTAAAGAATTTTTTTTTTTAAATAGTGGTCAATGCTGACATTCCTGGAGGGGGAAAATTTTTGGAGGTGAAATTTATAAAATAAAAGTGTGACTAGTTGCTCAGACTGCAATGCATAAACGGTAAGCGCTTTCAAAGGAAGTTGAAAAGAAGGCGAGTCAGTTTTAGATAGAAAATACGGTTTTATCTTTGAATAATTTATTTTCATGTCTGATTATGGGTGCCAAAATTTCAGTGGTGAATATTCCTGATAATACCACTCTAACTCCGCCATTTTAAAAGATCAAAAAGCAATTTTATACAGAAAAATAAACATAATTCTTATAAACTAATAACAATATACTAACGAATATTAATTCTATTTAATGGCGCAGGCCGTATTCGAAGAAGTACTTCGAAATGCTGTGCAATTCTTGATATTTGGGCTCACCGCATTAAAAATAGGGGGCCAAATTTGTTTTTACATCAACCGTCTTTTTGCCAGATCGCCTATAGCTGAAATAAAATAGGACGAGAAAAAGAAAGAAAATAGAGAGGTAAGTTTTACACTTCCAACTCATGATCGAAGATCGTAAGATACACCATAGAGAGTGAAAAGTGTAATTTTCTTGTTTCTCTTAGTAAAAAGGTTGTGATGTCTTAACGAGGATGCAGACGATGTTCGCAGGGAAATTCACTAAAAAAACTCCGGAGTAAGAAATTTATAGATCTGAAATATAAAATTGGAGCAGGAAGGAAATAAGCTTGGTGCCTACAAACTAGGCTATATGGAGGTGGAGTTACACTAAAATCAGAAAGATCTTAAGTATCACACTGTTTCCAACAAATACCAATTGTATGTCAAATATGTGTAAATGTATATAAATGAAACTATACTAACTAAACAAGATCATCTAAAGCATCTTTTTCATCTTTATCAATAAATCTGGACATTCCTTCCGCCAACCATATCCTGGAAAGAACTTTCATATGTGATTTCTCTGGCATTCCTTCAAAGTATTGATCAATAAGATCCGCCATACCAATATTGATATCCTGGAAATCAATAAGTATGATTAAATATAATGTATAGGACTGAATATTAAGTTTCAATATCAAAGAGTTTTTCCCTGTTGACTCCTTATTGGAGTGTTTTGTTGTTATGACCGGTTGGTTTTCGGACGTTTGACAATCTTCAAAGCTGTTTATGGTATTTACACGACCATTTATCAAGATATCCGAAGATGAGCATCGAACAAACTGAATCTGGTTAACTAATCCAAATGCATAGTCTTATAACATAAATTACGATATTTGCATTTAAACAAGATGTATGGAAATGTGATGTGAAATAACATTTGCTCTCATAAGTTGAAAACTTACTATATTCCAAAAACATATTACAGATTGTATTTAAATATATTCCTCCAGAGGTGCTCTTTAGCTCACTATAACATCCTATACGTAATTCCATCTAACTATTTATAAATTTGTACATCCAGATTAAATATACTGCAGAGAAACACAGGAGAGTAACAAACCAGATCTTTTAATGTGCCTTTACACGGGCAAGAAAAATATTTTAGTAAACATTGTGGTCGGTAAATACATTCACAAATTGCAGCTTATGGGGGAGGGAATTATTTTCTTGCAACATTTTTAAAAACACATTTGCCGAATAGGCAGTATCTGGCTGGACTACCAAGAAGAATATAACCATTTTTACTGAACTGAATTCATTAATTGATGAATGAAACTGAAATTTCAGCAGCGTTACTCTTTCTACATAATAATGTGAGGGGGATGTGAAATATGGATGCGTTCTTTGATATGTAAAATGATAAAAAAATAATTGAATCGTGGAAATGATTCTCGATAATTACCTGGTTGAAAACTTCAAGAATGAGCAGCAGTATTTTTGAGTTTCTACCAAAATTACAAATATGAGAACCCCATTTGTAACCTATAACTAGCTTGACAACCACCTTGCGGTATTATTTATTATTATTGTATTTTTAACATTTCTATTCTAAGATTAGTTTAACTTCTACTGTATTATTCAGGTTTTTTTTTATCGCGAAAATTGCATGCATTGTATTGTGTGAGTTATATATTTATTCCTAAAAAAAAAGTTAACTTCTTTAATTTGCAAGTCTGCAACAATAAAAGAATAAATTTCTTTTAATATGAAGTGAAATTTGAATGTGATGAATTATTTTATTTTTAATATTTAGAACAATTGAAAATTTACGAAGAAAATAGAAATAGGAGAACATGAAGCTTTAATTACAAAACTGTAATGCCTTAATGACAAAAACAGAAAAAGAAAGAAAAAAGAAACTAAAAAGCAGAACATAGATTAAAACTTATAGCATGACATTAACTTTATTAAATTTTATTAATTAAAATATTAGGAAATAAAAAAAAATAAATCACTCTACATAAAAGTTTTCTCTTGCGAGTGGATAAAAAATAAATTATAATGTAAAAAGTAGTTTGAACTATTAGTTAATAAGTAATTTGTTAAAACTAATTAAGAAATGAAGATGAAAGTATATGGCAAAAATTTATCTAGGTATTTGCAAGATTATAATTATTACTTGCCTTGAGGAGAGAACGCTATCCAAGGCCCAAATGGGCCCATATAATCCATATAAACAACAAATCGGATCAAGAACGAAATACAGATCAGTGTCTAAGCCCTCTAAAGATTCACCGCAGTCTGAACAAATCGGACAATAAACTTAAAGGGAAGCTCTTCCACAGGCATCCTGTTCCGACCAAAGGTCCTGAGCCTCATTTCCTCGCAACCCAAGCAATCTGTCATAAGACAGATGGGTGTTTTCTCCTCTCCCTAGCAAAAGGGATCCGGTATGAGCCCCATTACATAGAGGTGTCTCCTTAAACCATAATGTCCAATAGGGGATCTAACCAGATGCCGAAAGAGTTTCGTAAAAGACACAGCAACGTCTCACTAATAGCCCTATCCGGACCACCAATGAGCAACTTAGGCTGGCGACAACCTACTGTGCTCATCCATAGGAATGAAAGCTATTGAAGCTATCCAAGACTGAAAGCTTAACAGACATGTGTCTGAAGACACACCAACAGCAGGCTCGGAACCAGTGAATGGGGGAGAAGCGCCTAATTTTGGAAACCTATCCTCCTTCTCATTCCCAAAAATTCCCGTGACCTGGTACTCAGACTAGCATAACCTTTAAAGGAAAGCTCGTCCTCTCGTTTAGAATATTCTAGTACCAACCTGAAAGTGAAGACCCTCTACTTAACCAATTTTCCCTAGAGGTAACCTGATACGTAAGAATGATCGAAAACAAAAGTCTTCGGAAGAAAAACTATCATTCTATAGCGGTATAGAAGAAAACTATATTCTATCGGAAGGAAAACCTGTATTAAAAACCTTTCAAAGGATGCCGATGTATGGTAGAATGACCATATCGCTGATCCTGGCAAAAATCTGCCTGTTTAATTCTACAATAGGCTTTCATTGCCACATTTTTCACCTGCACAAAGAGCTGTGGGAATTTGCAAGATTATTCTATTCTTGTTCAAGACTTCTTTTACTTCACATTTGCATCGATCGAAAATCCGCTAGCATTTTTGCCATTTAACCGTACCCACACGAATACTCAACAAACAAATATTTAATAATCAAAGGTCAATTTACCTCAATAGAAGATTCTGGAGCATCCGATGATCTATTGCCTTTTCTGGCCGCTCTAGCGCCCATCTTTCTTTTCATCATCACCTATGTAACACCAGGTAACATTCTCAATTTAATGTTCTCTTTATTAGTTTTTCTTACAAATGTAATCTGTAAAATTATTAGTACACATACGCGTTGGATTGATCACAGAAATATTTTGTTCAAAACTGACTTACCATTTCTGTGGGATTAGCTACAATTCCAGTAAATGTCTGTCCGAATCTGATTGCATTGAAACATTCATATTCCTCTTCGAATTCAATCCTGAGACGAATCAGTGGCAGTGTTGGTTGATTTGGATCACCTAATAAAATTAATAGAAAAAAATTTAAGGAAATTTCTGAAAATACAAAAATCTTTTAAAAATACATTCTATTTCATGGAAAAACAACATTTTAATTTCATTCTTTTGTATTTAATTTTTATCTTTATTTCTAATACGCATCTTTGGGGCGGTCCCGAACTCGTGCTCATTCCTGCGCAATTTTTTCAAAAAAATGTTCAAGCATTCCTAGTTTAAAGAAAATCATAATTGTTTTTAAGAAAATTCCATAAAACTAAAAAAACCTATTCTGTAGAAATTGCACTTTTGGGTAACAGATTTTCTTCAAATTTGGAAATCTATCGTTTCTAGTGTACATTAATATTATGTAGAAAACCACGAAAAACGGAAAAACAAGTCAATAAAGTCGCACTTCCGGATGATGAATTTTGTCCGTAATCTCCGCGTCTGATGCGGTGATAATATCTAAACGGAATACAAATTTTGCGTTTCCTGCGATTTTTCGTTTTTGAGATATTCTCAAATCACATATACATACAGGTCGTTTGCTAAAAACATCTTTTTCGCATTTAGGAGACCCCAAAACATGTATTTCTGGTGAAAACTCAATTTCGACAATCTGTCACGATCGTAACACTTCCTCTTATTAGAAGTAAGAGTGAGTAAGAATGGATTTTATGGGTAGAACTACGATTTTAGTCAAAATGCCAGCATAATTTACGATTACATCCTAAATAAATATTGAAAAATAAAATGTGTTTTGACACTGCGAGATTAAAGAGAATTTTTTAATTTGGAGTGGAGAAACATAATCATATGTTTTACATGTGATAATTATACTAATAAGCCTATTTAAATCGAAGAAAGTTTGTAATGTTTAGTTTCATCTAATGGTTACAATAAAATTCTATATACTAATGAAAACATACATAGCAAATTTTAAGTCATACCTGTTTTCAAATCTTTAGCTTTCTCTAAAAGTTTCGATCTAATATATTTGTCAACATATTCTTGAATCTAAAATAGTATAATTAAACTTTAATATTTCTTAATTGAATAATTTTATTAAATGATAAGATCCGTGAATTAGGAAGATTTTGAGAAGAAGATGTGGCGTTACGGAAAGCTTGAGAGGATATCGTTATATAACACGCCATTGCAAATATGAATTTGTCTTGCATGTATTATTGGTTGAACTCTAGTTTAAAAAATGGGATAGTGAATTGAGGAGGAAGTGAGGTGGTGGAATTCAGTATCTGGAATGCACTGCCTTCAACTGCTTTTCCACTTGTTCTATTCTATGACTTTCAAGTACAGCTTTTAGAGTGGCGTTTTGGTGAATTATTTGACAAGGTCATTGGAGGTTTAATCCGTTAACCTTATTTTCACATCAGGGACTAAACAAGATGTTTAAGAAGGAGTTACGTTCCTTCTTATTGAAGAAGTTGAGTTTGACTTGCATTCAGATAACTAGCAAGAAGGGATTCGTCATTCAATAAGCGATTCAATCCATAAGCACAAATAAACAAAAGATCTTGATGGTGTGGATTGTGTTTCTGAAAAAATTCTTGGTGAGCCAAGATAGGGATGGTTATATAAGAGAGGGATTTTTTTGTATCGATATAAAACTACAAACTACATGTTCTTTTAATATCAAGAAATTATATTTAGAATTTGCTTACCATTTCTGTAGGATTGTTTCCATACAATTTCATATTCCAATCTGAGAATTTTACTGAATCAAATATAAACGGTCGAACAGTTTTCAAACGTACTGGCTCCAATTTAAAGTTCTGTTTATGAACTTTCAATATGGCAACATGTTTCTCTAATGCTTCACCTTCACACAGAGATGTAACTACAGAACTACCTGCAATAAGGAATTTTACCGATTAATTTAGTCTTAATTACTTCATGTATTTGGTTAGTGTTTGCACGTTCAGCGTTATCTTACGGATGGGTGTCCAGGAGTTCGTAGTGGTGGTCATAGAATTGAAACTAAATTGAGCTCTCTTTTTCATCCCATAATGGAAAGTTGAGTAGATCTTAGATATGTAGAGGGATTAGATGTGAAGCCAAGTCCATTGCGACCTTTAAGCTCTATTGTGGATTCTCTGGAGTTGGTACATAGAATATAATCGTCTGTAAAGTGTGCAATGTTTGCGAGTGGTGATAAGCAAGAGTTTCTGAGGTATATCTAATTAGTAGCATACATCATATCTATAGGCCCTATGTATTCTATGTGAGACTGTTATGAAACTGTGTGCTGTTATGACTGTGTGAAAGTTCGTGTTGTTAGGCTGGGATACCTCAGTGACGCCCTAATTCCCTATAGAAAGAGTGATTACACTTCTAGGATTTTGACGTTATTGCCCCCTGCGAGTATCCTGGTGAAACGACAAATTCGAAACGATTAAAACGATTCAAAAAGAGGGAGGTGGTAGATAATATGTATCCCCTTGGATTTTGCACCACCATACGGATAAACTCCAGCTCTTAATTTTCACTTGCACATTCCAACATAGTCACATAGCACGTCACTATGTTACAACTCAGTAGATCTAGGTTGCCGAGGATATTAGATACACCAGTCTCACTCCAGATAGGCCCATTTCAATTCTAAATACCAAACGAAAAACTTACTCACCTGGCTGAGTTACATAAAACTGTTTCTCCTGATTCCATTCAGGCTTTACTCGGCAGTCATGCTCATGTCCCCAAAAGACCAGGTCAATAAATGAAGGTATGAGAGATTCTGGAATATGATTAGTTCCTGGTCTGTCCACACGGTTTTGATGGAGCACCATTAACTTGAAGAAACTATCAGCATCTTTACCAAGTGTTACATATTCTACCTACAATAAAGAGAGAAAGACTTACGAGACTTACGAGAAAAAAAATTAAAATTGTAAACTGATCATAATAAAAGTTATAATAAAAAAATGCAAATAACTTCAACCTCATTATGTTTCATCAGTCGATAGAGTCTTTCATCTTTAATATGCGACAGTCCATAGATTGCTAATTTGGTAAAACCTTTTTTCAAAATTAATGGGTAAACCTTCACTTTATTAAGATCTGTCCATTTTCCAAAATAATTTACAAAACCAGAAACAGATAGTAAATCTAAGGCACTCATTCTACCAAATCCTGCAATATTATCATTATTTAAAAAAAAGAAAGGTGATTTCACAAAAAGGGCCAAAAACAAGGGTCTAGACATATAATAAGTAAAGATTTCAAAAGATGGTTGATTGATGTTCGTGATTGAAGATAGAATGAAGAGCCTAGCCAAATAAAATATTTAGCTTTATTTTAATAAATACAACAGTGTTAAATATTTTAATACATTGTACCATCTCGTAGCACTGAACAGAGTGACAACTGTGAATTTGAAGAATTCAAATAAATTGATCAATTCAAGTATGTATGTATGTGACTGTAAACACGAATCTCTATAATCTTGATGATCTATCAGATCATCTCCTCGAATGTTTAGGATTGTACATTACGTATCGTTTCTGAAAGTGAAGGTTACGCTAGTGGAGTGCAATTTATGAGGCGATGAGTTAGAGTATGCCAGTCTATGTATGTAAGTATGCACAGAGAGTTGTAGAAATCATCAATCTCTGCAGGCTAAGGTATAGTGTATAAGCGTTGGAACGTCAATGTTGTTCATATTGTTATAGAGCGACCCCAAGATCCCTGAACAAATCCACGTCCCTTTTCAGAGGTATTAGCATTCTCAAAAGGAGAAAAACCATTAAATCATTTTCAACCATCGTAGTGATGAAAAAAAAAATGAAGAAATACTTGAAAATTTATAAAAGCACTAACCACTTGGATCATCATGGTTTCCATGAATAGAAAATACTGGTATGGATATATTGAAATTTGGGTCTTCGTAATTCACAGTCGGAAAAACACAATTTTTAAAGACAGTCCTCTGGTCGCTAAGGAATTCCACATGAATTGGTCTAGAAACGAAAGGCAATTATAGACAAGTTTTTTTTTTTTAAACCTAGAGTACATTAGAATAAAGAAATAATAATATTATTATTATAATAAATTTCTCGTACTTATCGCCCATACAATATTTCCTAAAAAGAGCCAGACATTTGTGCAGGCACTGTGGAGAAGGTTTATTATCATGAAACAAATCGCCACCAAGTAAGATAAAATCAACATCTTTCTCTTTCGAAATTTTGAGTATTTCTTCAAATGCTATAAAACTATCGTCCGCTAATAAAACAAAATTAAATCATAAAGAGATTCTGATATTATAAAGTTACTTGTAAATAAAAACTTTTATAGTCTCTCAAAATATAAATAGCGCTACCACCTACATGACATTCACTATATTTTTGAAAATGAGTTTTTAATAGGTTTATACTGTGTTTATTAATTAATATATTTACCTCTAATGCCATCCTTTTCATTGACACCCAAATGAATATCAGTGGCGAGCATTACGGTAATTTCATCTTCACCACTAGGACTAGCATCCATTTTTGAGATTCTTGTATTTTTATCAGGACTACAAAGCAGAAATCAGTATTGATAAAAATCTATCATAAAGGTGATTGAAAACTATAGTATATGCCTACATACCTAAATTGATCAATTTATTTGAATACTTCAAATTCACAATTGTCACTCTATTCAGCGCTATGAGATGTTACACATCTGTATTTATTAAAATAAAACAAAATATTTGATTAGGCTAGCCCTTTTCATTCCATCTTCAAAACCTACAATTTGTACCGCCAATGGCCAAATTCGCCATGTTTTGTGAGGTTCAAAAAGAAAACATTAAGAAAGTAAAATTTGCTCAGTATCACGGTATTTTGAACGACTGCCTTATAGGAATATTATTCTTTACCATTGCAGGTAACAGATAAACTCCAGTTATTCATCTTAAGTTTGACTTTTGATTTTCTTTAATATTTTACAATTGAGTCGATATATTTTGCCTACTCTTATCGATTAGTAATATCGATGAGGAACCTAACCTGTCCTCTGATTGAAAACAACCAGTACAAAGTAGTAGCTCTGCCAAGCAACAATAGTAGGAGTTGCGGTTTAGGTTTTACGTTTTTAGTTGGGTTATGGTTGTAGGAAGTTTTTCGTAGTTCATTATTCCTTAGTAATAATGGCGGCCGTAAGACTTAAGTGTAATTCTTTGGCTCATTTTTCATTCTTTTGTGCTTTTCTGGTTCTTGCTGAAGCCAGCAAAGGTAGGTATCGTTTGTGAATATTATTTTTAAGAAGAGACGTGGGTGAAATCATTTTTGAGGGAAGATAAGTTTACTAAAATTAGAATAATATCTTTTGGTACTGTTTGCACTTTGCACTCAATTAGGATTTTTTAATTATTTATTAGTATAACTAATAGGCCACAGTAAGAAATTAATCTCAAGCAACATATTAGATTTTGTGAATCAGGAGATCGCCTTATATTGTACATCTGTTCACTCGTTTTATCCTTTTGGCTATCTTTGGAACTGAAACAAAATAAATTTGCTGTTTCAGTGGTGACTATAATTACAAGTTTATTTTAACAAAAATGAGAGATCATTTAACATTGTTAAATTAAATTAGTTGTTTTGTTTCCTCATCCTACGTTAATCCTTAAGTAAGAAATTTGTCAATTATAGATTACAATACTATCGCAATTTCGCTTTTATCTCATACCTAAATGATATGTTCAAGAGAGTGCACAAATTTTCTCGCTTACATGTATGAACTGTTTTTTCTTTTATCACATATGCAATAGTTCTTACTTTCCAACATAGAAGTGATTACATTAATAAAATAATACTTAAAATTAATTATTCAGTCCTTGGTTACTGTTCTTCATGGTTTTACTATAGACAAATATATTTGTCCTTGAAATTTGTTTGCTTAATTAAGTGATTATTAATTCCTGACCATCCGACCTAAAACGTCTTATACTAAATGTAATAGATATAATAAATAGATTTTTGACTTTAAATATTTTCTAGCAATAGGCAGATTTGATTCTTATTCAAAGGTTGCAGTTTTGCTGCATTTCTGTTTTGAATTGGATGTATTAGAATTCTTAAACAATGTTACCATTTTTTTTTTACTTCATTAAAAGAAAGTATCTTAACGAAGGGCTTTTACATTTTTTCTTTGAAATTTCCATTAATCGTCTTTTATAATAAATGGTTAATGCTCTCCCGAATGTATTAATAGGAAATATGTTATGGGCATTGTATTAAGATCTTACATTGCACGGGATTCCCTAAATAAATTATTTATAATTTACTAAACTGTAAATAGTTGTTTATAAATCAACAAAACGTGTGTGTGTGTTTGCGTATGTGAGCGAGTGTGGGAGATGTATGGGGCATGTATTATTACGTTAAGAATATATTTGTATATGAAGTTTAATATTTTTGAGGTGGCATATGTATTTATTAGAATGAAAGTATTTATAGCGTGATTGTGGATTATTTTTTGTTTTAGATTGTATTTATATAGTAATGTATGATTGATGCGAATGAGTGTGGGGGTAGTGGCAATACCAGCCAGGGATGGCAACTTTAGATCATGTAAGGAGTGAGTCTTCCTGCACTATTTTAATTTAGCCCCTGTCTCATGGAGGGGCAGGTCTGAGCCGGGATTGGCTGTCCCGGCACCCCATGATTGTGAGTATGAAAGATAGGTAAATATTTTTAATTTTGTACGTATAAAATATGGATGCATGTATTAATTGATATGAATGTGTGATTCAGTCAAATTGAGGCGGAGCTGGATGTCGTATTATTTCTGTAAAGTTGGGAATGTGTATATCTTCGAAATCGTGCAGTTGTGAAGGAATATTATGTACCAATATGGCTTATGGCGATGCAAAAATAAAATAAAAAAAATCTTTCAAAGCAGTAAACAAACAAAATATGAAATCCCCAGATTATATACAGCTTTCTAATTTCATTTTTTTTTACGGAGGGGAGGAAAATGCCTACGCACAAAGTGTGGAACTTGCACCCACTAAAAAACCCCCCTCCTTCAGAGGCACTTGTCCACCCCGGAACTTCTTATGCACTACTTCGGGGTGATGCCTCCGGCCTAGCTGGACCCCGTCCTTGGGAGGTCGAGGTGATTCGTTTTGACCATCTTCATCCGCAGTTCCGTCCGGACAAAGGTAGCCACCCAGTCCCAATGGTCCCCCCCGGGCGAGCATGGGCCTCACCACCGTCTCCGCGGAGATCCCCGATTTCGGCTTCCAGTCTCTGCCGTTCTCGCTCCCATTTGCCACATCTAAAGAAGGTATGGAACGCGTTAACTCTTTCTGCATCTCCTTAGATGCACGATGGGTCTCCCACTTTCTCCACCCTCCACAGGTACGCGGCAAAACAGCCATGTCCTGTAAGAAATTGGGTGAGGAAGTAGTCGGTCTCGCCGTGCTGCCTACTTACTCATTCCCACAGACTGAGGTTGAGCCTTGCGACCCACCTACCGCGGTGCTCATTCTCCAAACGCTCCTGCCACCTTCGTAGCGTAGTCCGTCTGGCCCTCAGCCTGCATCCGCTTCGACCGGCTCTTCCTTGCTTTCCCAAACCTCAAGTCTCTCTCAGGCCGGAAGGTTAATTTCATGTTTTTTTTTTATGAAGGGAGAAAATGCCCCCGCATGAGTGTGGGACTCGCACCCACTAAAATCTCCCTCCTCTCTCGCAAGCATCGCCCACCCTGGAACTCTAAGGTGCCTCATAATACGCCCCAAATGGGTCCACTAGCTGGACCCCGACCTCGGAGGGTCGAGGTGCCGGTTCATCTCGTAGCTGTCTGTTTCTCAGGTAGCTGTGTATCACCCGCATTCCGGCGTGTTGAAACCGTTTCCAGAGTCGCTAACATATCCCACATTGCCGAGACATCCATCGTTGCCAATAGCATGACCCGCTTCGTGCGCCAAGTCCCCAGCTGTGCCCTGTATGCAGTTTTCACCACCTCTTCCACAGTCCCAATGGTGGGCTTGCCACGTCTAAAACCGTAGTGCCTCTCGGACATGTCCCCTGCCTTCCGTATAGCCGCGATCAAGCGAGGCTTGAAGAGCTTCCCCGTCGTGTCCAACAGGCATAATGGCCTGTACGCTGATGGCAGACTCGGGTCCTCCCTCTCATTGCTGATTAACACCAGCCTCTGCACCTTCCACCTCTTAGGAAAGATTCCTACTCTTAAGCATCTATTATACATATTCAGCAATAGCCAAGGGTATACTCGGGCAGTCACCTTCAGTGCTTCAGTGGACCCGGCGCCTTCTTATTAAGGATTGAACCCACCGCTTCTTCTAAATCTACTTGGTAAACAGTTGTACATTCTCTAACAGGGCAATATATTGTCACACTCTCTTGGGGATAATTCCAAGAGAATTGGTGGCTTGGGAATAATTCCCGCACTATCCCATCCATCTGGGCAGGGTCCAGCGCGAATACCGGTGATTGGGCCTTTTCTGCGCATCACTATTCTATAATCCAGTCCCCACGGATCCTGATCCACTTCCTCTCGCAGAGCCTGCCATTACGGCGCTTACTTTCCATTATTGGGGGCCTTCCGTCTCGCGTGACTGAAATCCAAGTTCTCTTCTTTCCCTGTGTTCCTATTTCTTCTCCTGGCCCTGGTGATTGCTCTCCTAAGTTGTAGGCACCTCCTCCTGAGCTCGGCGATCTCATCTGTCCACCAGTAAACCGTAGTCCTCCCTCTACGGCTCTTAGTCTTTCTCGGTATGGCCATGTCACATGCTCGCCGAAACGGCCGCATGGTGGCGCCACAATGTCCTCCGAAGTGCCTTCCTTATTTAGCACCGCACCGTGTTCACCTTCAATAAATTCTGACAGAATCGTCATCCATCTAATCTATCCATTCGTACCCCCATGATTATAAGTTACCGCGCGTTGCCGAGGGTACAAATTAAAGGTGATATATTGATGGTCGCTACCAGTGTAATCCTCAATCACTCTCCATCCCACCACCTCTAGGCAGTCTGACACCAGAGTGATATCAGGAATCGTTCCTGAGTGGCCGGGTCTCGAAAATTGGGTGTGTTACCTACGTTAGCCACCCACCGTAAGCCCCGCCCCAGCTGCCATATTTTCCTCTGGAATCCGTGGTATCCATAACCAACTCCACTGCCCTGGGATTGAAGTCCCCAACGATTACAGTCGCATCCTCCAGCCCCCGCGTGAAGTCCACTAATCCCGCCCACTAATTCTCTAAATTTCATGTTAACCAACAAGTCACACATTGGTTGAACAAAACAGTGTTTTTTCAGAAGGCAAATCTTTAGAATCAGTATAATATGTAAAACTGGGATCAGAAGGCAGATTTAAGTTATTTATTGCTAAATTTTTTACTAAAATTGTCGTGCGAAATTTCAAAAGTATAAGTTTTGGAGCCTCCTACCTGCAGCTCTTTCGTTTCGTTTTACTTCTTTCTCCTGTAGTGTTTAGAAAACTGTCCTGATAATCGAATGTTATCACTGCTATGGAGATTTTTAATTGTTTTATTGCTTTTTAATGACCATCTTTTCCTTAGAACAGTACAAAAAAAGATAAATTTAAATTTAGAGCTGTTTTCCTTAAGAATTCTGCTGTTACCTTGTCATTCATTACCATCAACGGAAGTGTTAATTGATTTTTATTGCATCCAAAGATTTCTAGGAAATTATAATACAGGTAGGCTACTCATTGAAATAAGATAAGTTTCCTTAGAAGAAATTTATACTGGGTTTTCCCCAGGATTTCTAACGCTATCTGCATTCGAATTTCTTTGGATTTTGACCTTTTGTCGTTTTTTGAACTAGTTAATGTAAAAGTTATTGGCATAATGTTAGACTTTTTATTTAATTTGGTGCTTTCATTGAATAAAGATGCTTCTATTTAAGCAAGTACTATCTTCTGTTGCTAATAGTGAGTATTAATTATGTAGTAGAAATAAATTTTGATTTCTTCATTTTTAGAAATCTGTATTTGTTTTTTTTCGTTACTACAATAGAATTTCACTTTTTTTTTAATTATACCATACTCATGGCTTTTTTTGTCTAGTGGTCCCCACATCCTAATTTCTAATCAAGATGCATGTAAACATTTTTAGGTCCGGAACGGTTTAGATATTTTTCCAGATAATCATTCTGAATCGAGGCAAATTACTTGATATTCGTTCCCAGCAAGCACAAAAACCTTTTCAAAACTATGTTCTGGATTGCGGGTAGATTAACAAATGACAAATTCTCAAAATTTAAGAATATGATTTTTAATAAGGATGTTGACATCTACGGGATAGTGGAAGCAGGTGTATCCACTTTTCCAATTATAGGTATATCACATATATGTCTTTCTACGAACTAGGCAGGTTGCTTCAGACATAATTGTAGCCGCTAAAGCATCAATCATGACAATTCCTATTATTAAGGAATACAATGCGGCAGACATTCTAGAAGGAGTAGAGCTGTCACGCAAACGGTTCAGCTGTCAACAAAAACATGTAATTTTGATCTGCGATTCGGAACGGAAGAGCTAGAACGCACTAACCAGGCCACCTATCTTGGAATAAAGTTGGACACTAAGGTATCATGGAACAATCATTTCATGAAGAAGATAGAACGAGTCCATGCGAGAATGGGCCTAGTGAAGGGACTCACGTTGGACTACTACTGTGGATGTTCTCTCTTTAGCATGTAAATCATACGTTCGCCTGGTGATGAAGTGTAGTTCGGAGTTAACGATCACGGCATCCCAGACTACACTACATAAGCTGGATCTGGCTCAAAATCTAACATTGCGATTTATCACTGCGACTCCGAAGTTAACACCTATCAAGTCGAAGTGGAACCAGTGCAGGTGAGAAGAGAGAACTTGGCTTTAGCAAGGTTTGGACTTTGTTATTGGAATACATGTGAATTAGGAACGGAGAGACTAAAGTCCCAAATTATCTATGTAAGAATGGACAGGATCCATTCTCGAGGTGTAGTCTCGAGGGATAAGAGCGGGAGGAATTCCTCTCTTTTACTAATCAGCAGCCTTTAACAAAGGTTGCTATCTCTCTAGAACTGTTACAACCAGTATCCAAGGTGCACACATCATCAGAAGAGCTTAAAGCTGTAGCGCTAGCAACAATCTCGCACTGGTTGCATGTTTACACTGACGGCTCCGCCGTGGATTCTCTGGGAAAATGCTGGAGTTGGTTGTGTTCTGCTCCCATTTTCAAATTTCCCGCCTGTGAATTTCCGTTCGTGCATGCCTACCAACTATATTGCTGAATTAAGAGCTATCCCGCTCGCGCTAGAAAGGCCTCTGTGCTCTGGAGGTTGTAAGGAATTTTTGTGGATTCATAGGCAGCTATTTTATCCATTGCTGGTCAAGCATTTTCTGACTACCCAACTGTGTTCCGATGTCGATCTCCGATAAATGAGCTTTCTCAACAGGGAGCAAGTGTTTCTATGCAGTGGATGGCGGGCCACTGCGGTCTTAATGGAAGGAAGAGGCTGACTGACTTGCAAGAATGGGATCCACACACCCTTGCCATGTAAAACGAATGAGAAAGGCCTCGCTAATAAAAGAAATGAAACAAAAGCAGTGGAACATGGTAGAAGGCAGGCTTGCTCTGCGAGAAACTAAGGGAAGGGTGCCTCCCGAATCTCCCCAGAAATACATTTGTTGCGTGTTTCCGAATGGCCACTGGTCACGACTATTTACAAAAGCTCCTTTATTGAATGGTGTGGTCTGGGGGTCGGAATTAGAAGCTATGTAGCACAAGGAAAGAGACGTCTACGTCCCAATTAGGCTCATGTCCGACCTTGATGGACATAAGTTCACGAATTTACGACAGCATCTGCTCAA
The DNA here is from genome assembly GCA_011037195.1 of Triatoma infestans. Taxonomy (NCBI): domain Eukaryota; kingdom Metazoa; phylum Arthropoda; class Insecta; order Hemiptera; family Reduviidae; genus Triatoma; species Triatoma infestans. The sequence continues at coordinate 71,979 of JAAEAF010001501.1, read as the reverse complement.
GACAAGCAGCTTTATATGGGCTACTGGGAAGCGCGTGACCGCGTAGAATATTCCTAGACAAGATTCTAGGTCACCAAAAACATATTTAGCCATTCAATACGTTACGAAGTCAAAGGAGCCAATATCTAATTCGGAAACAATGAACTCGAATTTGATATTCTAACCAGGTTTATCCTATTGGAATATTGTTGAATCCCAAACTGTTTAGAACAAACTCAGTTAATCGGAAGTGCATTTTTTTCGCGATTTTCTCCAATGATTTTTCTTTAAACTTCGTATGCTGACTACATATATATATAGAAGGATATCTGGGGGGAGAGATGCAAGGTTAAGTTTCCTTCTAAACTGCCATTACACTGTAAAAACATGCCGCTAGAATTCCAAAATATCGGTTAATCGAAGGTGCACCTTTACTGAATATGTTTCTAAGTTTTTCACCGGTCCAATAATTTCTTTAAAGTGGAAATGTACATGAATCTCCATATAAATCTATCTCTTTTATTTTGTTTTTCGGGCAAATTTATTATATGCGGAACTCTGGGTGCTTAAATATTAGATTTACCTCTAAATTGGTGAATTTGTGACGCTTAATAGTCGCATTTATGTGCTCTTTATTATATGTCCATACATGGTAGGTCGTTTTAAGATATGTAGTATAAACTTCCCACTTATCTATATTTATATGACATTTGGGGCAAATAAGTGTTTAGTAAAAATTCCAAGTTTTGAGAACATTTGTAAGTTAGAAGTAAGTACAATAAGAGAAAGTTATGTGAATGAATCATATTCTTATCTTTTATCTTGAAAACTGTGTTGCAACATTACAAATGCCTTTTTTTGGAAGACAATACTAGTCTGTCTGTTTCCCCATCCCTCTCCATCTTTCTCTCTCTGACCTGATTAACTGATTCTGAATTAACTTATAATATTATGAAAAGTGTATGTCTTAAAATGTGGGTATAGAAGAAGTGGGCAAAAGCTAAATCCATGCTATCTATGTAAACTACTTAGCCTCCCTACTTCCGGAGCTTACAGTAATACTTGTATTTAGTTATAAGGTGTAAGGAAAATGCAAGTGAAGTAATTTGGAATAGATTTATCTAAGTGGCTTCGCCAACTTATTCTTCAGGTGTTGTATGGATAGTGTGTCAGTGATTTTATTATGTTATCCTTGTTACTGAGATGGAATTACCGCAAAACCCCAAGTTTCCGGTTTATCAACTTGAACAAAAGGTTAATTGTAGGCCATTCTGGTAGCAGCACCTAAATGAAAAATATAAGTTTGTATTTCTTCAGATTTCTATATCCCATACAAAACAAACGTAGAACAATTTTAAAAACAGTTTTTTCTTGTATAATCTTTGATGTAAATACAAATTCAAAACTCTATAACGAATGCAATTCTTCTCCTTAAAGTAATAAAAGAAAGTAAAAATTAGCAAAATGAAAGGAGAATTATAAATTAAATTAAAATGAAGGTTACTTGAAATGTTATACTAAATAGGAAGTTACATGTATCCATTTTTACTAATTGCCAATTATTAGTTATTAATCTTATTTTAGATAATAACCTTAAGTTAATAAATAGTATATATGAACTAATTCAAAAATAAAATTATCATCATTTCCCAGTCTAGTGTGAATTAGATGGTAAAAGACAACGGCTGAAGACTAGTAACTAAACAGACAATTTGTTTCATATTTTTTGTTTCTCTATTGCTTGTTGTTGCTTGTTAACCAATGATTAAATTAACAGTCAATTTATTGTTCTAAAGAAAACCTGACTCATCATTTGACCATCATAGTCAACTATAATATTTATTATTTTAGTTAACTTTTTACTTTAACTTACTGTTAGTAAGCAATTTATTGAGTTTTTACAGGAAATACATGTTTTTTGGGCCCCTGAGTACAAAAAGTAGTAGCGAGAGTTGTAAAAAATACTTTGCTCACAAGTTGAATATTAGATTTTTTCTGCAATGGTATCAATCAACCAGATCATTCAAAAATTGAATTCAAATAAGTATGTGAAGAAGTTATCTGAGAATAGAAGGTTCCTTTTAGAAAGGTTAGTTCAGTTATGTCAAAACCTCTACCGGAAGTACGACTTTACTATTTTTTCATTTTTTGGCGTTCATCTCGAAAATGGTTCCAATGAATTTCTTCCAAGCTTTAATCATGGAACATCATACACTATTTATCACTTTTATTTGAAACCTTTGGGGGGGGGGATTAATTTTTGAATTGTTCTGCGGAATCTGTGACGTTAAATTTTCACGTGTTATTGGCTTCGATCAAAATTTTTCCTCGAAGCGCTCTGTATATAAAGAACAGACCATTGTGTGGTGCATCAGACTGAATACAAACAGGCTTCGTCCGGTTTTCCTTACGGGGTATTGTGGACTCAGGTTCTAGATACCTGAGGAATATGGTCGAAAGTACCAACAGATTCTCTGGAGAGAGTTGGAGACTCCAATGCACCTCGTAATAAAGGATTGCGATGCTCTCATCCAGAGGTTTGGAAGACTGGAGGCTGGATGTTGGAAAAGGATGTAGCCTCCTTAGATCTTTCCCCGATTGCGAGATTTCTCAGAGAACTTAAACTTACATGCAGTGGAGAGTGATCTCATTCTGGCAGTACTAACGAGGCACAATAGATCTCTTTTGATCTCTATGACACTGCACTGAATAGAGATAAAAAAAAGAGTAAACTTTAAAAAAAAGTGTAACTGGGGTTAAGATCTTCTGTTAGGAAACATCTAGACAACTTGAAACTGAAAAGCGTGTTTTGGTGCTGAAATATTTCCCCTAACTCCTTGGAGACAAAAGATATTTCAAATATATATGAATAATACTAAAAAACGTTAGTAAATTATTTATTTGTCTGTTTAAAACTGTTTGTTGAACCGTATTCGAAGCCATCTTGGGTTGGACACTCCTGCTCTAATGTACTACCTCACGGCAGTATATGGTTCATCAACATATGTAATATTAAGAAACATTAGAAGCATTGCTAGAATTCCTAATTTTAAGAAAATCTGTTAATCGGAAGTGCGACTTAATGGATAAGTATTGATTTTTTTTTTTTTTAAATTGTCTCGAAAACGACTAATAACAGTTTTCTTTAAACTTGTAATTCTTACTACACAGTTATAAATATATCATTTTGACTTGAAACATTTTTCCGGAAAAAACTTAATTTTAGAGTTCTGAGAAATGTGTGAGGTTAAATTTCAAAGATTTGGGTTTGTATGTTCATGTTATTGGCGTTGTCTTCTAGCAGACTACGAATTAATCACTTAACTGTATACCAGCTTTGGATAGATACACATAACACCATTACCTCTACATTTATGTTAAAACAACTTGAATGAAATTGCTAACTGGTGTTACCTTTATAACACTTTTCATTGGCAATATTTTCCAGAAAAATTGAATTTCACAGAGGTGCTCTTTGTGCACGATGAACTTAATATCTAGCTTTACTAATTACAGGAATTCCGGTCATTCTAGGCAGGAATCTCCAATCAAAGGTATACGACATTACTGAATCATTTTTTTTAATTTTCTTCTTCTTCCCTCACCGCGGTTTCTTCTAAAAAGGTTCCTACAGATTGGTAATTGAAAGACTTACTGTACCACACCGATTTTTATTTATTTATTATTAATTTTGACAGATTAATTGTGGCCGAGTAGAGATTGTATGTTAAATATTGATTCTCTTTGTTCCAATTCCCCTTATTGGCTGGGGGCACACGAGTGATTTGTGTCATTAAGAAAAATAGATGAAATTTTAGTAGAAAAAAATTAATACCTTAATTAACCTTAAATCAATTTGGGATTAGGAAAGGATTTAGCTCAGTTGTAACGCGCAGATCCCGGGTTTGAATCCAGTCATACTATCCTTAGATTTTCTGTTCCTAGGTGCCTCGACAGTTCACTGTCCGGTGGTAATGAGCAGTGATGTCAGTAACGACAGAACACTGTCCGGAAGCCGGCAATGCACTGAAAATGCTTCTGGCGCCATTGACCATAGATGTTGAAGCGCTTAAAATTAAAAAAAAAAGAGTAAAAAATCCGTCATAATTGTATTTACTCCAATAAAAAAAAGTCGTTTGAATGTTTTACACCAGATTTTTGACATAATTATATCTAATTTAAAAATCATCAATTGTAAATAATGATAATTTAAAAATAGATTACTATTAAGAATAGTTTATTTTTGTAGATAATTTTATTTAAACAATTATTATTTTTGTTTTATTTTAAATGTCAACATTTCTTCCAAATATGTTTGTAAAATATTAATTTAATGATCCAGTGATAATACTTGGTTATAAATCATTTAATGACTCAGAGGCAGTCTGACGGCTGACCCACTCTTCTAGTCCGCTTAGTCAAACAGAAGCGATGCCTTTACAACTTATTTGAAATACTCTAAAGATATCCACTAAATTTCCTAATGCATCCTGGAATAGTTTTGGTTTTTCATCAAACTTGGAAACAAATTTAGTTCTCTTTAAAATCAAAAAATCTTGTATGAAACACTTACGTGACATTTTCTTACTCAGGTAATATTATTACAATTAATAATTTTCTTAAAACATATACTGTTTGACTAAACATTAAATTGCACTTGAAATGCAGGGAAATAAAATTGGATGGATCACTCTTATTTGTTTACCTGAATGAAACCTAAATATTATAGCAACGCCCTCTGTTGCACTACCTTGTGAAACCTTGTAAATACAGTTTAAATTTAAGCTTAGCACACTAATTCCCCATAAACCCCACAAAATTCAGTCAACCAGTAAAGTTTGTTTTCGGAAAAAATAAAAATATCCAAATAAAAATGATCAAGTTTTTATCTATGCAGTTAGCATACCAAGTTTAAAGTAAATCACAGCCGTAAAATAGAGAAAATTACAAAGAACATAAAATCAGTTCTATAAAACTCTACTTCTGATTAACTGATTTTCTTTAAATTTTGATCGGATAGAGCTATATACTGAAGTGAAGTGGCATTTCAGAGGAAAGCTGAAAATGTTGCGAGCCTTAAAACATCAAGTTTCTTGGAAAAATGCTTCAAATAAAAGTGGAAGACATTTAGGACATACATATATTTATAGATAATATATATGAAGTTTAAAGAAAATCGTGAAAAATCGCACGTTTGAGAGATAGATTGTGTCCAGAATCTTACTATCCAATTGCGGTGGTGATACTTAAACGGAATGTAAAGTTTGAACTACCGGCAATTTTTCGTTTTTGTGATATTTTGTTCAAACTACACAACCATAAGGTAGTTCATTAGAATTGTTTTTCCTCCTTTTAAAATGCCATTCCATGAACGTTCAGGTTCGAAAATTTGATAATATCACAGTATTTCCTCTTTAACTAGACAGCAGAGGAGATAGCAGGAATACTTCATTATATTGTGACTTAAGAGGATCTTTATATTGGCACTGGTCCCTCCAAGCATCTCCTGAAAATCAGTCTTCTTGGTAAAACTTTTTAAAATAGTATTATTAGCCTTATTTGTATACATGCATCAAAATCTAAGGAAATTCATTGTACTGTTTTCGAGGTAAATGCTAGAAAACTGATAAACTATACATGTGGTTCTTGGATCTTTTATGGTTGCGTGATTGTGGACAATTGCAACCATTGCCCCTTCCCTTTATTCTAGTCGAAAGTGGGGACTTCCAGTTTATGGATATTTCGACTGAAACTTCCGTGTGGAGGTTATTGATACATAAATGGATATACGGTTTAAGAAGTATATTTTTTCGGGATTTTTCTTTTTATAACATACACACCTTACACACATGCCACGTTAAAAACACTTTTTGTGTATCAGCGGAGCTTAAAACATTTTATTTCCTACAGAAATTTAACAGCAATAAGTGAGAGCTAAAAAAAAGTAAAAAGAGTAATTTAATTATTACTTCATGGAATTATGTTAAACCTGTAGAATAAGTTTTTTTAAAAAAATTAATAGACAAACTAGTGCACAGAAAGGCATAAAGGTGATGTAAACATTGCATACAATTTAAAGAATTCCCATATAATTTTTAGGTTAGGATGGTAACAAGGAAATAACCTCAACATTTCTCAGAATGTCACAAGGTTGTCGTTTACAGAATTTGTAAAAACCCATATGACATAAATATTCCTACAAACTGCTCTAAAATATATAGTCCATTTTTTGTCCTTGTATAATTTACTTAATTGGAATCCAACTCATCTTGCAATATAACTTAATAGCAATGTTTTTAATATATCTTAATATTTTATTGGTGGAATATAATCCATACCTCGTAATGAAGTAGTTTAAAGTTGACTCCCTCCCTCCCCCCCAGACCGGCTCTACTGGGGCAGCAGGTAATGGATTGCGGTGCACCCCGTGCAATTTCACTGGACGGCAATTTTTGGGGGGCAGCCAAAATGAAATGAAAAAGTAAAAAAATATAAAGTAATAATAATAAGGTAATACGCAACAATTACCAACACAGTAATTTTATATTTGTAAAAACCTTCTCTTTGAGTAAAGTAAGTGACGGCCGTCAGTAGTATAACCTAGTTTTTTCTAGCATGTATATAAGGGAAGCTGATTTTGCTCAGTATTAGTGACTGTTAAATTGATAAGTTTTTTGTTTTCTTTCAATACAAAAATATTTTATTGGCCGATGATATATTATGTTTTAAAGAAATTTAGTGAGTATCGGTCAAGATAGAAACAATCATGCCAACTTTATGACAGAGTTCCCTGTTTTTATCAATTGTTTTAAGTCATTTATAGAAATTAGACTACACAGATCTAATTTCTAATTTTGGAAATATGAAACATAGAAAAGTGAATTTTTAATAGATATATACTAAAACCAGTATTAAATTAATAATTAAAATAATGTGAAAATAGAGCTAAAATATTCTGTAGTTAATTGGAACTCAGCAGTTCACAGTTGTATTAGTGAATATACTTGCAAATAATAACTTGTAACTACATTTCATTAAATAGTCAATTGATGAAGTCGTTGGTGTGTTTTATGAATATGTAGTATTTTAATCACTTTAACAGTGAATTATTATTTATATTTAAAATTAATGGTCATGAAAGTAATTGAACATAATAGTTTTCAAAATTTCTAAGGTTAATTTGAGGTTAAAGCTGGGGCAGCAGGTAATGGATTGCCGGCCCTGGTATCCCCCCCTACTTTTCTTCATAAATTAATAGTATCCGAAGTTTAATGAAAATCGAAAAAGATATTTTTTAGAAAATCGTAAAATATTGAAGAAATAACCAAAATCTTCAGTAGAGCAGCCTTTCCGGTTTACTTTGGATCACCGGATTAGCCTCGCCTTTACTTTGGATTCCCACAGTAGTATCAAATTTGAACTTCCTATGATTTTTCGTTTTGATATATTTTGTTAATAAGATATTTAAAGGTGAGGAAATCCTGGACGAGATGAAAGTAGGTCATATAATCTCTATTCACAAAATGGGAGATATAAGGCTTTGCGTAAATAACAATCGCTGAATTTGCGTAAATAACACCGGTGGTGTCGTAAAAAAAGAAGAATTGAAAGATAGTTTACGACGTCAGAGGAGCAATGTGGCGTCACAGCTGAGCGATCTTCTACCGACCACATATTTTTATTAAAACAGGAAATGGAAACATGTGAAGCAAAAGGTAAAGTTATTAGTCTCACCTTTATAGACATAGGGAAAGCTTATGAGAACGTATCTCGTCAGAAACTGTAGGATGTTCTGAAAATAGCCCCGATCAGCGGTCCAATAACAAATATAATCAAGGAGATGTACCGAAACAACATGTGTCAAGTAAAAATGGGAAAACAATTATCAAGGAAATTCCCAACTTCTAAGGAGCTCCTTCAAGAGTGAAGTGTGTCCCCTACTCTTTTTAAAATTTTCTTGGACGTAAGCCTTCGACACTGGTCACGGAAATATGGCAAGATGGGTTTAACAATTGATGAAGGAACATTTCTCCATACTCTATTTTCTGCTGACGACCAAGTGGTCATCGCCCAAGATACAGTAGTCACAGCATTTATGTACACCAGATTAATTGAAGAATACGAGAAATGGGGGCTTAGGAAAAGTGATCATATGTCTACGGATGGAAACTCTTTTACGCTCAAGGGAGTTGAAATAAAAACGGTGGACCACTTCAAATATCTGGGTTCGATTCTGCAATCGAATGGTTCCTCAAAAAAAGAAATTAACAAAAGGGTAATGGAAGGACGGAAATCATCAGCATGCTGAACTCCGTTTTATGGAGCAATAATATATTAAAAGGAATGAAGAAGCTCATATGTAGTACCATAGTACAGAATATATGCTTCTTGGGAGCGAAACATGGACTCTTGGCTCACAAGAAAAAAGGAAGCTACTGCCCACCGAAATGATTTATGGCGTCGGTCGGCGAGAAAGTCTAGAGGGGAGAGAGTCTAGAAGTGAAGTTATTCGGGAAATAATGGACACCAACAAGACTGTATTGGAATGTATTGCTGAAAGAAGATTACGATGGTACGGACATGTCAGGAGAATGCAGGATGAAAGATTACCAAAGAAAATTTTGGAGTGGGACCCGGAAAGAAAAAGAAAGAGAGGTCGACCAAGATTTTCATGGAAAAAAGCTGTCGAGGAAGATATGGCAGGATATGGATTGACGTAGGAGATTGCTTTAGGCAGAGAGAAATGGAGAGAACGTATTTTTAAATCCTAAATCTTATTGAATATGTGGATGGATCCGCAATGCTGGATAACATCTGGAATTTTATCCGTCGTAGCATGCATATTTATGTTCTTCCTGACCGGTTTCGGATTTTCATCCATCGTCAGAGCAAATTAACCAAGTTCGTGTAGAGAGTTCACTTCAACGTAATGTTTCTGTTACTTGTTACTCACACTTGTTGTATGATATATACAACCAACAAGTGTGAGTAACAAGTAACAGAAACATTACGTTGAAGTGAACTCTCTACACGAACTTGGTTAATTTGCTCTGACGATGGATGAAAATCCGAAACCGGTCAGGAAGAACATAAATATGCATGCTACGACGGATAAAATACCTAAATCTTATATTATTGACTGTATTATATATTTGCCAATTTTAGATTTTGTTTTACTTTAATGATTCAATTTTATTGTAAATATTCAACACGTTAATTTTTAAGTTATATTTTAAAGTTAATTTGACGTCATGAAATTTTATATTGTCAAGCGTAAATTATTATTGTTTGTAGGTTTTACTATTTAAAATTTTATAAAGTATTCTAATGAATAGTGATTCATAATTTGACAAATGAAGTAGTTTGGCGAGGAAAACCCCAATTTAGGGAAAATTCTGAAGAAAAAAATATATATTTTGTTACACACTTCATCAAAGCTAGTGTTCGGATTACCATTTACACGTGCGTAGGCATCTGGCCTCACGCCTTTTAAGGGCACCAAGAATAATAATTGTTGCCCTTAAAGAGGGCTCAGAGGGCACACAGAAGTCCAGAATCTGTCGAATTTCAGTTGATGTAAATTTGTTTACCCTATCCAAAACTGAAATCAAACAACTTTGATGTTATGTCTCGGATGTCGTCCAGTATTCAATAATCCAATCATATTCGATTATTAATATTGAATTGATGTTGAAAGATACTTATAATCAAGATTTCTTGAATGGTATCTATAAGATAGAAAAAACAAAATTTTAAGTATTAATTTTTATTTAATAACATTAATAATTGTTACTTTTTAGTTTTTGTAATAAAATTAATTGATTATTTTTGTTAGAAGAATTAAATACGTTTTAAGAGATAATTTAGGAAGGGGCCCCGAAATTTCGTCTGCCTAGAAACCTTCCCTGGGTTTTAATCCAGCACTGTCAAAACGGAATTATTTCCGGTGCAAACTAATTTTCGAAAATTTGACACGATCGCAACACTTTTTCGAAGGGAAGGTAATAATCAGTTTTTGCTCTGATACACCTTCTACATTTTTCATTAAAATTATATTTACAATTTTTGGAAAAGCAGAAAAAATTCTTAATATCTTTCTGAGATGCAAAAAATATCATTGGAAGTTTGCAATATGAAAGGTGTGAGATTGTGGTGATGGTCGCACCGTTCTTCTTTTACAATGGGCTTTTAAGGACAAATAAATTAGAACGGCGATTGTGTAATATTGGGGAAAAAAAACTTTTAGGGCAAGTTCTAATTGTTTTTTGTAATTAAGCGAACATTGGCGAACATAACCGAAGATATGGTCGAGTGATCGTCGACTGCATGTAGAGGGGACAATGGCCCCGTAATTTTGTGGGAGCCTTTCCGTTCAGGTGCCATAAATCAACCTTCCACCACATTTATTTAACTTTATAAATAATTTCTCCTGATATAGTTCTTTAAAAAAAATAAAAATCTGTTGTAAAACAGATACTTGACTTTCTTTCACATTAAATCTCAACCCTTTCTTAGTGCTCGCCATTTTTTACCAAATGTTTAATTCCTTCTCTTCCGCTAGGGACCGAGGACAGTAAACTGTCCTGAAACAGTATTATGAATGAAAACTCCCCCAGAATCTTCCATAAAAATAATTTTCTCGAATCAGTGTTTCCAATCAAAATGATAGACCTAATAAGCCGATAGTATTTTTCAATTGTAGTTACTAATATTTGCAAACACGGAATTTTAGCGGAACACTTAAGTGGCTCATAATATAACAGATTGCTGAATAACAGTTTTTTATGTGCATCCCTTCTACAATTCCCCTAAAACAAAATGTCCTAGGAAAGTTTTCAAAAAATAAATGTGATAATCACTCTATATGTACCTAGATGGAGCCACAATAGAATTTCTCAAATCGCAGAGTATTATGCTATATAGCCAGACTATAATTATATATTTATGTATTTTATATCATTTGCTATAAACATGTTTTTTCTGTGCTCAGTAAACATAGCTTTACATCCAACTACCATCTATAATGGTGATAGTCAGAGAAGGGAACGTATTTTACTGGCACTTCATATGATTACGCATAGTTTGTCTCACATCGGCCCTACGAGTCGAGGTGATCCTTCGCTCGTGCCAAAACTTGTATTACCGATAAAATCTCAATATCTAATATTTGATTTAACTTATTGTAACAGCACAATACACCAAAAAACAGCTCTCCAGTATCTTTGTCAAGTTATTTTGTTCACTTTCTTAGAAAGTCCTATGAATTTCGCTTTTCATCAGTAAAAAAATGGGTGAACGGGATTTCACTTAATAGCTTGCTCTAATTAAATAAAAAAAAATAAAAAAATCTAGTCTGGGAAAGTTGATAGCAAAAAAAGAAATGAAAAATAAATTAAGCAAAGTGATGGTTTGCAGGGGCTAAAGGGAAAACTATTTAACTAAACGTTATTTTTTTCTCTCGATGTTTTTTAACTCGTCTACCGCTCCTTGACAGCTCCTGAAGAATGATAACAAAGGTGTCCGAAACGTCAAAAGGAAAAATAAACTTTTTCAAAATTGAAAAGTTTCTTCTTTGCCCCTTACAACCATCATTTTGCTTATTTCGTAACAACGGCCTAACTTAAGTATTATTTATATTGAAAAAAAATATGTATTTAATATTAATAAAGTGGTACTTTTACACACACCGGTTCAGATTTTGCCCACTTGAGCTAGCATGTATGATAATTGAACGAAAGTTATAATATCAATACACTCGCGTTAAATAATACATTTTTCTACAATACTTAAAACTATTATATAAATCAATGCAAACAATATTTATTTATTATATAAATCATTTCTTGAATTGTATTTTATTTATAAATAATTTAACGAATATATTCCCTGTGCTGTATAAACAGAAAGGGTTACCTTCATTTACACACAATAGTTTTATCAAGGGCTGTAAGTTTTACTACAATATTATTTTTATTAATTTTACCCTATTATTAAAAGTTTGTCTTAATGGAAGGTGGCAACACTGTAATTTACTTTTGATCACTAATGAGTAAAAATCACTTTTATTCTCTAGTAATTAAAAGTATAATCCCATTGATTCTAGTGGAATAATTGTCACATTATTCAACTTTGCAAAACAAAAAATATAATTTTCTTCAGTTTTGATTTTAGAATAAAATTGAATAGAATTGTATAAAATAAAATTTTGAGTTCCATTTGGCTGGATTCTTTTTTTTATCGTAGGACAGTAGAAAGTATAGAAGTAGGGCAGATGAGTGGCACATGTATTGATAGGGCAACGACCCTGTCCTTAGAATTTTTCGTTGACATACGTAACGCACACTTTGACCTGATTAAAGAAAATAATTAGGGTTACTTTTGGAATTTCAAGGGGACAAGGCGTTAGTTTTTATTTGATAACACTCCTCCGATTGATCAGAATATTCACAGATATAATATAAGAGGAAAATAGTCTTAAAGAGCTCTTGGATCTTAGCGAACCTGCTGGATACACGAACAACATTGACACTGGCATTCCCAAATATTTGCACTCTACATCTAGCGCCTAGTATATGAGTAATAGTTGATGAGTAATTAAACTACTTGGGATCTAGCTCACCAACAAACACATCACAAAGATAAATTATTTATGTCGAAAAGTGAGTTTAGTTTGTTGAATATGATTGGCCCGCAACGTCAGATAACATCTGGGATTTTATACGTCTTCTTTTTGTTAGAGTAAGCATTAGGGTGGGCTATACTTCGGTACTTATTGTGTTAGTCTGACCGGTTTCAGATTCTCATCCATCATCAGAGAATAGCTCTCAAGTTTTTGTAAAGAGTTGACTTCAGCTTTAAGTTTGCTTTCCACAAAAACTTGATAGCCATGCCCTGACATGGATGAGAATCTGAAACCAGTCAGAAGCATGAAATGGCGGATAAAATCCTAGGAGTTTGACTTGATTTGTTACTAACCTTTATCGAGAAAAGAAATAAAGCTTATGCCAGCAAATCCATTTTGAATCCCAAGAAAAAACAAAACAATAAATGATAAGGATTACGGGTCAATCAAAATCAAGAGTTAGTGTTAAAAAGTGAACACTACAAGATATTATTTATCTAGCAAATTGTCTTAACAATAGATTGTTGTAATAAATGTTATTTATTAATGAAAGAAGTAATGTACGAGTAATGATTTAATAAGTAGCGAGACAAATCTCTGTAGCTCAGAAACGGTTTGTTTAATCAATACAATAGTTAGTGCGTCAAGTTGGTAACGTTGTACTTAGTTTTTTATCAGCTGTTCGAGAGTATTTGGTAAGCATAACCTCACATGTATTCAGTTAACAACGGAGAGTCCGCTCGAGCATTACACCTTGGAAGAAAATCACTAAGAGATTAGATTTTTAGTTGCAGAGGGCATGTAAGGTAATGAAATCCACGAAAGAATATTAAAAGTGTATCGGTAGAACAGTTTAAAAGTGGCCGTGTAAGTATCTTTGGCGAGCAATGAAGTGGACGACCTGTTAAAGTTGCAACTTCCTCCCTCGAATCTCGCGTTAACGCGTTAATTCAGGATAAGAGGCGTATTACTGTTGAACTGATAGCTGAAGAAGCGCTCGCGAGTGTTGGAACTGTCCATAACATTATTCAGAATAAGCTACAGTACAAGAAAACTTGTGCGAGATGGATCCTAAGACAACTTACGGACCCCACAAAGAAACCAGATTTCAAATCAGTCAAAGTGGGGTGGAAGATCCTTCCACATCCCCCCTATAACCCGACTTCGCCCCATCGGACTTCCCTTTGTTTTGACCCCTTAAAAAGGCTCTTATGGAAACTTTTCCAATCCAATGAAGAAGATAAAAATCAGATGCAAAAGTGGCTTCGAGAATTTTATGCCAGAGGCATACACAAATTAGAAGAACGATGGGACAAGTGTATAAATGTTCCTGGGAACTATGTTGAAAAGTAGCCAAAGTCTTCTATTGATTGAATAAATCGTTTTTGAATTACAGAATTTGTCTCGTTACTTATTGAATGAATCTTGGAAATATATATATTGTTATATATACCATATGCTAAAAATATTTTTTTTTTTATTCAGAGAACCTGTAAAAACTCAGTTTCGAAAATTTGACATGAGCGCAATATTTCCTCGTAACAGGAGTAACACAAAGGTAAATCGGATCACAGCATTTTTCCTGAAAGGATTTTTGGTCTGTGGTATTCTGGCTAGGTGATAGGTTAGGCTTCCCTTTCTTTTTAAGCACAATTGTGCCATCATCTGGAAGATAAGGGAACTGGAAATTGGATAAAATTTCCGCCTTTTGAGAAAATTGTCTATTAGACAATACTTAAGTATGTTGCAGTTCAAATCAGATATTTATTCATACACAAAATAAGGTAAAGATTACTCTGTTAGATTGAAGTGATGTTATACAATGCTAAATAAAATGTCGTTTTTTTTTCTTCATGCATATTACATAATTTCATGCTAATTTAAATAATTAGACCTTCTGCTTTTACCTTCAGATTGTTCAGCTTAATTAATTTACAATATTTCCTCTAGATCCATATCGTACAGACATTTATGATCTGCAAGACTTTCTTTAACATATCATTTGTTCGCGGATTTAATAAATTTGTTTAGAGAATTTCTGGCTACAAAGAAAATACCTCATGGAAAAGTTAGGTTTTATCTCCTCCATGTACTCCACGTATTTGTTGCAATAACAACAAGAATTATATAGTATTTCCTCTTAAGAGGAAGTATTGTAATTGTGTCAAATTTTTGAAATCGAGTTTTCACCCGGAAATACAAGTTTTGAGATCTCCCGAGTACAAATATGTTTTTAGCGAATGGACTGTATTCCTATTTGTGTGTGTCTGTCTATCTGTCAACAAAATATCAGAAACAAAAAAATTGCAGGAAGCTCAAAATAGTATTCTGTTTAGGGTACTACCATCGCAACTGACACGAAGATTTCGTGCAAAAACTGAATTGCGACTTTTTATTGAATATGGTTTCGCGATTTTTCCCAAAATATGTCTTAACGATTTTCTTTAAACTTTGTAACCTATCTCCTCTTGCAACTTTCCCCCAATATTCCAAACTCTTTGGTTAGAAACAGGTGCAATACTTCTGAAATTCACCGTTTAAAAGAATGTTAAAGTGATGGGAAGAGTTTATAATTAATGCCTGATGTCTGCGAAAATATTTTATAAATTATAAATGTATTATAAATATTTTTCTTTGATTGATGCCAAAGATACATGGCTCAAGCAAGATCCCTTACTTTTGTTGAAAAAAAATTATTGGTTTCGTTGCCATATTAAGAAATATTTTTGCTTTCCATGGATGGTTATTTGTCATAAACAGCTGATTTAATTTATATTATAGAAATATTATTTCCTGTAATGAGTCCGGAGAAAATCACCACAATATGACTTGTCATATTAACCAAATAAGATTAATAACACAATATTAAGATTAACTTGTAAAAAGTATTGTACTAAATTATGTGATGGTTTGCACTCAGATTATCTATTGATAGATTTTACTTAGTTACTCTCAGCAATTTGGCAAATTGTAAAATTTCTTTCTTTTTAAATTGCTCGGAACTTAGCTATTTCCTTCATAAATACATAACCTCTGATAACATGGAAAATTTATTAGGTGCCATAACATAAAAAAAAAAATTAATTACTTATAGTATGCATTAAATACTTTTAAACTAAAGTGTTAATTTTTGTACTTTTTCTTACTAAATATGTCTGTTTTATTATACTTAATTATAATTTGTAATTAATTTTATTATATTTTGCTCTAATGGTTTGAAGCAATTTTTTTATACTTTTTTTTTTTGTATATTTACTATTTATTATCATACTTTTACAATTATTCTTTTGAAAGGTTATCTTTATTTAATTTTTATTATTATTATCTTTTTCAATTAATTTATCTCATTTTATATTTACTATTCTTGTCAGGAACTTAAAATTTTAACCAAATCATAAAAATCCTTGCTATATAATTTGTATTAATTAAAAAGAAATAAATTATTATTATTATTACATAATTACTGATCACTTTTGTTTGAAACATTTTCCTGAGATAATTAATTTCTTACACTTGAATTGGAATTCTATCAAAGCTTTCCTCTAAAGTAGTATTTCAGTATAATATATGGGTTTATAATATTAATACACATTTAATTTATTGATAGAATTCCAAATTTGGCGAAAATCGGTTAAAACCGAAAATGCGACTTTATGTAATAAGTATTTCAGTTTTTTTTTGTAATTTTCTCGAAAACGGTTACAATGATTTTCTTGGAAACTTGGGAATGCTTCTTGCTACATAGATAAAAAAGTATCACATTTATTTGAAACGTTTTTCTAAAATAAAATAAATAAATAAAAAATTATCGGCATATTAGTTAGGGGGCATACTTAGTTGAAAATGTAATTTGCATAAATTTTGTTTTGATATAGGAGTCCTCCATATAAGGCTGCTCATGTAAAATCCCCACCACTATGTTTTATGGCCAGTCTAACTAAACATTGTAAAATTGCAATTTTAAAGTAAAATTTCTCGATTAAGTTTATCAACAAGACTTTTTCTTATTCAGTGGATGCACAAAACATAATTATTGCAATAATTGGTCTTTGTAAAAGGACTAATGTGAAATGGCTCACATTACTTTTCCTTTTTCCATTTAATATAATTACAATTTATGACCCTTATATTGAAACTTGATATTTTTGAAAAGCCAGCCAATGAATGTTTTGCTAGAATTAGTTTTACCAGCCTCTATTAATTAATATTTTCTAATGATTGTTCACTAAGTTCAGGGACAATAATTATAATCATGCTTTGTAACATTTAAGTAGCATTCTGCCAGCCATCATTAATAAATTATTAATGAATATATGATACCATTAGATTTATTGGCTATTGACATCACTTACCGATGTTTTTCCTATGACTTTTCGTTTCCTCTTTGTTCATTCATTAATATTAATGGATGTTTTATTTTTTGTGTTATGTACTTAATGACCTTGGCACACAAAAAACTCATGTTTTTTTTTTTATGGAGAAAGGGAAAAAAGAAAAGAAAATAAACTTGAAAAAGATTTAAGGTAAACCAAAAGCTTTGTTCAGCTGTGTTATATGAAGAAGGTTCAGTAGCCCGTATAAGAGTTAATTAGAACAAAATATTTGATGAGCTCCACACTATGCAATGGTGTTACACAACAGTAAACAATTAATAACAATTGTTCCTCTGTTTTTAACAGTGAAATACAATCATTCTTGGAAGTTAAATTGCTGCTGTATATATATATATATATTTTTTTTCTTTCCTTCCAACTTTATGTATTTATATTATGATAACCTTGGTTTTATTCATACAATAAAATATAATAATAGAAAGAATAATAATGATGGATAACGCGTAAAAATATAATTGAGAATTATTAAATTGTCTATATTTATAAATTCAGCACATAAATAAATCGGATTATTTGTTTACTCGGATTTATTGGAAGGAAAAAAAAATAAGCAATTAACTTTTTTTTTTATATATTTTTTACACTGGAAATAAAATAAAATATTCTGAAACATTCATTGATTTATTATGCATTTACACACTCACATTGCAGGGTGACTAATATTTGTGCAGAGAATAGTGTTTTAAAGTTTTGAAATTGACCTAACTTCTTACCGTAATGTACACTGCTAAAACAGCCTAAAACCCTGCAGTTCATACAGTTATGCTCGAATTGTCTCCAAATATGGAATTTTTAATCATTGTTTTTAGAGCGCTCCACTGGACCATATATAATCATCACTTCTCTACCTGCCAAGATAAGTAGGTTGATACTGATCCCACACCAACTCTAAATATTTATGTTAAGACAAATACATAAAAATTTGAGTTTATGAAGATTTGCCATTTTATATACAATCATCCTTAGGTGGTTAATATGCCCTGCCTGAAGCCCCGTATTCGTACCACTCTAAGAAAGCAATCTCTGGTTGAACAAAAAGTATATTTGACAGGATTTTTTTTCAGTTGTCGCGACTTATTTGATGTTTTTTTTTTCTTTATTATTTCTGTAAACTGTTTTTTGTTTATAATATTCACTTTTTTCCAGATTTTGTACCATATGAAGTAGTTAACTCCTCAGATGAAGAACTCATCAGGCCAACACAAATAGTTCGGCTGCCAAGAGAAAGAAGATACGTTGAAACTGCTATTCCTCGACTAGCTGACAACTATTTCCGGCGTGAAACATATCCCAGCAAGAATGTCGACAAAGGTGGGTGGGGATGATAAATTACAAACTTGTGTTTTGTTAGAATATACATCATGAATGATAAAAATGATTTTATTTTCAGGAGCTACTTCTTTTGCCTTATTCTTCGGTCTTTATCTTAACATATTTATTTTCAAATGATATAACATTTCAGTGTAAAATAGCATTTCTTATTTTTTGTAGGTGTATAATATGGAACTTCACAATAAATTAATCGAACTCGAAGATTTCTTTCATACTGAGACGGCACTGTTGCTACTACAGATACTTAGTGAAATAGGTTTTTCAGGAACATTTAAGTTATTTTTTCGACTCTGATATTTGCAAAAATTCGTTTTAAGTGCCAAACTTTAAATATCTAATATTCCATTGCATATCTCCTTCCCTTTTTGTGGTACAACTAACTTGAAATTTAGATTAGATTTAGATATAAAATGAGTTCTTAAGGTAAGTCTAAAAAAGAGCTATTAAGAGATTAGTCATTAAAACGATTTTCCACAAGAATGGTTGAAGTCTGTTCCTGTTCCTGTTCCCGAATAATCTTTTTCACCAAAGTAGCTGGCGTTTCTAAGAATCTGTAATAGTCACAGTGCCAACTAACTAAGAAATCTCTGTATTCCCTCAATTATTGCGAGTTTCAATTTAGAATTTTGAGGACATGTTTATATGGCAATAGCCAGAGACGTTCTTTTTGAAGAAAAAAGAATTCTTTTATTCTTCATTTTTCGGCTACCATTAGTATCCTTCTTGGAGCTCTTTAGTGTCGAAGGGGGATGTGTACGTTGGGAACTTTAAGATTGAAATGTAGGCTCCTTATGTTTTCTCGGGGTAATATAGACCCAAGAAGCAAAATATAGCACATTCTGTGGGGAGATGGTCAAGATTCTGATATATATTTACAAGCTGGGTACTTAGCGAAGGTATTGGAGGAAAAGATACCCTCTCCCTAGATCTTTCCACTTCTTAGAGAAATTCTAAAATTGAATTTAGAATTTTGCTTTGTCAATATAAATTATTTTTTTTACCCGCATGATACTTGTAAATTATATAATAGTAACAAAAAAGTAATTCATTTCTTTTATGAATGTGTTCGCTTAACCAATTGCAGAAATTAATACTTATTTAAAGTACATCAATAAAAGAGAAGTTAGATTTTATTTCTTAAAGATCTTATTGATTAGAACAGTGGAGAACTTGAATAAGATATTTTATTTTGTTATAAACTTAGTAAATTTTAGAGTTATAAACTGTATTAACCAAAAATAAAGTAAAAAAAAATTAATAAACATTTTGTACCTTTTTCAGATGATTTAGACACCTTTAGTAGAAGAAGGGGCCGAATGGAAATGTTGGGAAATTTGGCGATCAGCGCTGACCAGTTGGCAGCTTCGTCATCTAACGAAGACAGTGAAAGCAAACAGGAAAATCCACCTCCAGAGAAAGGTTTATTTTTTTATTTATCAAGTTGTTTACACTTTTCTAATTTTCTTTTACTGTTCTCAGAAGAAGTAGTTGTGATTAGTGTTAAAATGTGCAGTACGCTCAAACTTGATATTCTTTGCCGGAATTCTGTGCGATAAGCTACTAATCTCTCCCACAATTGCTTAGAAATAAGGAGGAAGTCAAGGGTAAGAGCACAGCTCTGTGGCCCCGTCTCAGTACTGAGGCGTGCTTTAGCTTGAACAACATTGAGCTCCTTATGTTTTCCTAGGATAATATAGACCCAAGAACTGAACCTAGAATGCGATTTTGTGGGGGAAGATGGCCGAGATTCTGATATATCTCCTGAGTTATTTAGAAAGATTTTAGAAGCTGGGTCCCTAAAATCTTCCCAGATCTTAATAGACGTAGTCTTATGAGGGATGTGCAGTTGGTCTTATCCTGGGACCACCGTAGAGGAGAACAGTAGCTTTCAGGGTTACAGAGCACTCTCCAGTTCCCCTTCACCTCGATTTTTGTGCAATATTCACGACGAAAGCAAACGGCTCAGTGCTCAGCGGCTCGACTCACACTTTGAGGTTCCGGGTTCGAGTCCAGCAGGGTTGCCTTTAGATTTTTTTCTTCCTGAATGCACACTGAGAGCAGGTTGCAGGAGCACAGAAGATCTTTCAGGTCGCAGTGTACCTAAAAGAACCTAATTTAAGGACAACTAACTTCTAGTCTAAATTTCCAAGTTTGAAGATTTGTCATCGGGTGGATGGGAGGGGTGAATTAGTTCGCGTCCGAGATTGTTCTTACGTGCCCCCTGGATATCCAACTAAACGAATTATACCAATTGCCAGTGTAGCCAAAAATTTCATTCTGGGCCGTGCGATGCAGAATAGTTAAATAGTTAAAGTCTATTATAAAGTCTAGAATAAATAAACTATTTGTCATTTAGATTTGTAACAAATACATTACGAGTAGTAGAGTGTAGTAAGTTCTGTGAAAGTTTCACACCAGGGGATATTTCTAATCCCGGAGATCTCTAAACATTTTTTCTATTCAAAACTCAATTCAGAAAATTTGTCACAATCCACTGATTGTATTAAGAAATGTTGCATTGTGGGTAAGAAAATAAAAAAAAATCTGTTTTGAAACACTCACACGACTTTCTCTTACTGCAATTTACCATAGTTATTGACAGATTATCTTGAAACATATAATCCTTACTAAATGTTGTTTAGTTGCCTTCAGTTTACATGAATGGGGGAACTAAACTTTATTAAAAGACTTTTTTGGAGGAAAGCATAAGCTCAAAACCCCGTTAAATGGAATGCTTGATATCTTCATGAAGAAAATCAAAGAAAACTAAAAAAAAAAAAAAAAAAACAAAAAAAAAAAACTGTGCAGTAAACTTGTATTTCCGGTGAATCAATTGTCTATAAACTCGCAATTTTGGCACTTTTCATTGTAATTAATATTATCTAGAAGATAAAATGATGTAATATATAATGAAATAACATTTTTTAGAAGAAAACATAACCCCATCCCTTCTTCTTCCCCAAAACGCTTCTTAATTGAATTTTCCCGGAAATAAAAGTTGTAGCCGTTTATCTGTGTAGTTAATATTCCAAATTTAAAGAAAATCGGTGGAGCCATTTTCAAGAAAGTCGCAAAAAACTGAAAATTCCTTTGAGTAAAGTGTTACTTTCCGGTTGACTTATTTTTATCAAAACGTTATTGTCCAGGTCTCCCGCTAGTAGTTAAACTAAATATCAAGTTTGTACTTACTGAGATTTTTTTTTTTTGTGATGAATACACACAGAACAATTTTTAGAAACCTTTTTCGGACTCAGGGAACCTCAAAACTTGTACTTCCGGTGAAAACTCGATGTCGAAAATTTGACACGGTCGCAATACTTCCTCATACTAGGAGTAACAGAAAGTAATTATAGTGAAAGCAATATTGATATAGTAAACATTGCTCTAATTGATAAATTTACTACTTTCATTTATTAAAGATAATCATTAATTATATTCTTATTTATTCGCGATAAAAAATATAAATAAACATATTCTTTTGAAATCTAAAGAGAACGCAACGTTTTGCCGATAAGATTATGAAACACAATTTAACTGAACATGGAGATATGTAAATTTTTTGCTTTTCAAATAAGAATGACTAACAAATTGGAACTATTAAATAAAAGAAAATACCCTGCGATTATAGTACTCTACATTGTGCGGTTTTTAAATATCTTGTTAATAAGATTTAATAGGAAGCAAGAAAACAAATAAACAGAACATTGTTTATGGTATATTCCTGAAAATATCCAGGAATTTCGAAATTATATTGCTTAGAGGAATGTCTAACAATTTTCAGTTAAAGTGAGTTAACCGGAAGTATAACTTGGCCGATTTGTTGTTCTCTAGTTTTCTGTAGCCGGTAGCTTTAAGAGGAAATATGAAGAGGAGCCTATCTTTCTCTGCTGTAAAACATTCACCTGAACCCAGTTATTACTTCAAAGTTGGTATTTATTACCGTAATGGCCTTAACGTTACCTATATATGTTGCATTTTAGGGCAAAGGCCTGGCATATCTTTGGACTATCTTGTATGGTAGCTTATCTGTCATTCTCTCCAGCAAGACTCGTAGCGACAGTTTGTAGTTAACTTAACCATAAATATATACCCCAGAATACCTCATAATCAGTTTTTCCTAAAAAATTATTCTATTAATGGTTTCTATAATTTCTATTGGTTTATATATGTATAGTTAGCACTCACTTTCACAGGATCAAGCATTGTACTAAAATGGTACTTTAGAGGAAAGCTTAACGTTGCACTTTCCCCAAACCCCTTCGGATTTTTCGTTTTAGATCATTTGTTCACGATCCATTTTTACGTCATCCCACATTAGACTATTCGTGGTGTGCAATATTCTTACTGGTTTTCCTTTATGGACAAACTAAACTCAAGAATAGTTCTTCTGCAGATCGTAAGAGTGTTTTTTGGGATTTTATTCATATTTTGTCAGGTACCATTTCCAGAATGCCAAGACTCTTGAGGAAAGTAAATAGTTCACTCCCTCTCTCCTACAAGGTTTTTTTTTCATAAAAACTCTTGGGTGTTTAATATTTATAAAATTGTATTTTCATTTTCAGAGAAACAACCAGCGAAGAAAGCTACGGGTACGGTTATAAAAAAAAGTCAAGAATCATATCCTGGAAAGACGTCAATGGCTGCCAGCGATAATGATCATGATCAAGTTCATAAAACTGAACAACAAAACAAAACAGCGCAAACTACTACCAGTATACCGGTTGCCGTTAGCACTACAACTGCAAAGATACCGTCTACAGAGAGCACTACTGTTAGTCACCAGGACAAAATCGATCATCACATTGAAGACCATACTGAAGATTTACATGAAGATCATGGACATCATCATGAAATTAATGGTTATTAATTTGATTTAGAGCAGCCCCACTTAGCATAGTAGATAACGGATGCTCTTCATATTTTGAGCAACCAGTGTTCGTTTTTCGTAGGAATTTCTAAAAATGATGCGGAGTCAATCACGAGTATCATCAAGAATAGAAGTGGGACTTAACACTTAATACGAGACCTTATTTCGAACGTTAGAAATACGGCCGGTAAATATCGTCCTGGCAGTTTTTACTGGTTTAGTTCTTCATTTTATCATTTTGTTTCTAATATTAAAAAAAAAAGTGCTTGAAACATTTTGTTTCCAGCGGCCTTCTTGGCAGGCAGACATTGCATTGTGGCAAAGTTTCACTTGGTTCCCTGTTTTATCGCGGAGACTTCAACGTCAAGCCTCTGGAATTCCGCTCAGGTGACTCGCGGTCGCTTCACGTTTCTGCTTTCTTTTGGACGATACTCCAATTTCTTCATCACATTTGCTTACTATTCTTCGGATATGCCGTCATTTACAATAAGTATTCCAAAATTATTTTACTTTCTTGAAGGTAAACTTCTCCGTATTCATTTCATTCCTGCCAGCCCAATAGAGTTTCGAGAAATGTAGTGTTAAAATCTGCGGCCACCCTTCTCTAAATCTCATTTACTTGTTCTTTTGAGTGGACTCAGTCAGCAGCAATCATGGAAAAAAGACACATATTTCGGCTGCTTTCTCAGCTCTTCGATCTACGCTAGATGTCTGCCTGCACATTACCAAAATATACAACAGTAGCTAGATGTATCTACTGCAGGAATACCCCAATAGTCCATAACGCCAGAAGGGATTAACCATCTGATTATCTTTTTATAATAGCTTAGCGCATAATTACTTGGTGAAACCCCATTTAAATGATATAACAATCTGATATTTCATTTGTCCTCTAAAGTTAATATTGAAGAAGGTGTTATTAATTTTATGGATGTAGCTGCTTTCAAAACAATACTTTTTTAAACAGTTTTTCAACCCCAAGTTTGACTAAATTAAATATAAATTACAAAGTTTCATAAACTACAAAGAACAACTTAATCTTCCACTGTGCTTCTTTAATGATTAAAAAAAATTATAACAAAAACTATGTATTTTTATTTCCAGCAGAAACTGGAACAACTCCCGAAGTCTCTAGTGGTGTGGTTCAAGCATCTACTACTTCTGAATCCTTTATAGTCGATGATTTCCCCAAGGATATTACTAATAGTACTTTAGTCAAGAATAATATTACTGAAAAACAAGTGGTAACTTATAAATTTAGATTGATTTTATCTATTTATTTTACTAAGTAAATTAATTTTTACTTTTTCTTACTTCAGCCAAGACCGTATATTTTCTAAATTAACTTCTTAACCAATTACATGTTTAGAGGCCTTCTCTGATTCCGAAAAAGATATTTTGAAAGATTAATGTGTATATGTGTTGGATCTGTTTAATCCAAATCTCAAATTTTTAATTTTCAAATTCCATTCAGTCACACTTGAGACCTTAAGTTCTCCATCTGAGTACTGGCGGAAGTGTTAACAATTTATAATGAAATGATTTTTTATTAAAAAAAAACTGACAGTAAAAGTTCGGACAATACATAGATTTAAAAAAAGAAACAGTCTCGGACAGTGCTATTTCCTACATTTGGCATAAGGCATTAGAAGAAGAGGTCGAACTCGAAGTCTAATATTAGATGTTGAAGTTGACTAAAAACAACGGTCCATGATGAATTTGAGTGAAATGATAAGAGGTGGTGACACAAGCGAGAGAAGCCAAGATCTCTCCATCCAGGCTGTAGCGTTCATAGTAAGAATGGGGATCCGACAAGGATTTGGTTTGGTTATTGATTTCGGTTTTGGTCAATCTAAAGTACAGCTTCACTAAATTGTTTTTATTTTCTGTTGTTCCAAATTTTCTCGTAAAGGTTCCTACAATTTCCTTTAAATTTGGTATGTAACTGATATAAATATCTATAATCTTTATTTTTAAACATTTTTCGGGAAACGTTAACTTTATGAAGATTCTTTTGTGAAGATTCATGGTACAAGCCAGGTTTAGGCTTAGCTTTGATATTTCAGCCATTTCAGTGTGCAATGTGGATGAATTTAGCGTACCAGAAGTGGATAGTCAGGATTAGATACGATTTTAACGTCCCAGTGCGGCACAGCCTAACAATACGAACTCAACAGTATAGCTCAACATTCTCAACAAGTATAGCTCGGCAATTCTGGCACCCAAGCGGCTGTTAAGCTCTGCCCATTACCAACTTTCTATTAACTGTGACATCATTTGAATGCGCACACAGGTTCAAAAACTAAGTTGCTGAGCTATAGATATCACCCGAACTCATAAAATACTCACAAAACGTGCAATGGCAGTTGATGTATGCAATTACTTGGATTTAGCGTTCTTTGCAGAGGCAGTTACTCTACTCCAATCAAAACACCACTAACAGTGACATTTTACTACTGTTTACAGATGACTGCATTCTATGTAGAAATAATATATCTCTTAGGTTACAATGGATTTGAATTTCTAATTATTCTCTCTTAGACAGCTTTTTCTCTATCTGTATTTTTATTATGTAGTTATTGACATCATAGTCTTATACTGTTCTAAGGGTTAGGTTAAGTGTGGTCATTGTTCATTTTTTGCAGGATAACCATTTTTACTATAACAGTACATTTATAGTTCATCCAGGCGTAGCCAAACACTATTGGGTGGACATGGATAGTAAAAAAGATGTTATAATCAATAAAATGTTGTCTACAAGTTATCGTAAAGCTGCGGTAAGTTTTTTTTTTTTTAATTGTTTTGTACAAAGTATAAAAAATTACAGCTGGAATGCAGCAATTTGTTTGGAGGGTAAACCTAAATGGGATTTCCCCTGTTTCCAGACTGTAAAACTTTCTTTTGAATTCCCATTCTTTGGACATTTAATACAAAAAGTGACAATAGCCACTGGTGGCTTCTTGTATACTGGAGATTACATTCACGCTTGGCTAGCAGCTACACAATACATTGCACCGCTCATGGCAAATTTCGACACTGGCCTATCTGAAGAGAGTGTAGTCAGATATACGGATAATGGTAAATTGTTATTGTGATTTCTTTCTTTTTTTGTTTTTATTTTTTTACTTCCCATTCGGATGTTAGTCAAAGATTTCCAAACCTAAACGCCACGTTGAAGGAGGAAATTACTTTTTCCAATCTTTTGAATCAATATTTCTTTGTGTAAAATACTATCTTTATACTTTCTGTTACTGGTAAAAGGAAGTATTGCGATTATGTAGTTTTTGCGAAATGGACTTTTCTCTGGAAATACATATTTTGACGAGCACGGAAAAAAAAAATGTTTTTAGCGAATTGTGTATGTGGGGGGGGGGGGGGGTTCAAAAACAAAAAATCGCAGGAAGCTGTGATACTAGATATTCTGTATAAGTATCAACACCGCATCTGACATATATAAGAAGGTTTCGGTTAAAATCGGAAATGCCGCTATACTGAATTCTTTTTTGGGGTGTTTATGCTTTCGCAAACAATTTTTATACCTTATAACCTTGGCATAACAAAAGACCTATATAACTGTTATTGGAAACATCTTTCTATGGAAATTGATTTTGGGCTTATTCAAGGGAAGTTGCAATGTTAAGCTTTTCCTCTTATTTACTTTTATTTATATTTAATGCAAGTTTAAAGAAAATTTTTGTATTTGCTTAGAAATATGCCGTGCATGATTAAGATGTAAGAGTTAAAACAATGGTTTTAACCTGTTACTAATTTAGAAGTTGGAGCCTCGAATGAATATGGCTTGCCTATTTGCTGTGTTTGGATATTTTTAATGTTGATATTATAAAATTAATTTAATAATTTAATCTCTAATTAATTTAATAATTGTATCAATTAATTATAAATAAGATAAAGTTTAATATATTTTTTTTCTTGTTTAAGGGTCTGCATTTACAGTGGAATGGGATCGTGTCCGTTTACAAGACAACAGCGAGGCTGGTCAATTCACATTTCAAGTATCTTTGTATAAAAATGGAGATATTGCTTTCGTATATAAAGATATACCAATATTAATAGATACCATAGAGGATTGTTTGCATCCGGTCAAAGTTGGCATATCTGATGCTTATATTATTGATAATAATATATTTTGTAAGTTTTTTTTTTAATTTTGTTTTCACTTACAAAGGTCCCTAGTATGCTCTTCACTTATAGGACGACCAAAATATCTTGAACATGGAAATGAGTGCGCTAAGAGCGGTGTACACTCACAGCAAAGGCATTATAATATGTATCAGAGATATTTTCCATGATAGCCTGCTTCTTTTTGTGGTCATCAACCGGTTTCGGGCGTTCGCCTGACATCAGGATGTTTTTGTCAAACAGTGTGATAACATAGAGTTGCACAGAGCAAATTTAGTTGATACACTTTATGTTATCACACAGTTTGACAAGCGCATCCTGATGATGGGCGATCGCCCGAAACCGGTCGTTGACCACAAAAAGAAGCAGGCTATCACGGAAAATATCTCTGATGCTTTCCAGCTCTGCAGAACGAACCACAACAGCATTATAATATGTAATAAAGTTGGGAAAGTTGCTTGTTTACTTACTATTTTTGGCGAGCGGTTAGTGTTTTCGTTCCTGCTGAGTTTAATTTAATTTTTATTAAAAGTCTTTTTAAAGAAAGGAACTGTCTTTTCTAAGCAAATGACATTGCATTTTTTCCTAAGTACTTAGTATGTGTAACCTCCCAACACTATATAGTATTTTGAACTTCATGCATTCTACGACTTTCGTATTTTTTCGGCTGTAATTCTTTCAGTTTCCTAGGTTCAAGAAATTTTGGTCGACCTATAAATTAAATCTTGTATTATTTAATTTTGTCAATATGCATTAATGAGATAATTATGTAGGTATATGGTGATATCATATGGTCTCGGTTTAACAAGAACATCAAATATGCAAACTAGAACCACTCTACAAGTAAGATTGCAGAGTATGGTAGTTCGATTTTCTCGAAACTGACTCTTAATAATTTATCTTTAAAACTTCGAAACACCGCTGATTATTGAAACTTTATTTTTCATTCGCCGGCCAGTGCCATTTCTAGCATTTGCCTCTTGCAGACCAGGTGGGATCGGTAGGAGGTGTAATTGATAGAATGGAGAGTTTACGCTGAAATCTATTTCAAAATATTTTCACATATATTTAATAATACGAAAATGTTGCAGCATACGTAGAGTACTCAATTATAAATAAAACATAATTTTAATCTATTCGGACAATGTACTCTTGTTACCATCACCGGACAGTGAGCCGTAGAGACTTCTAGGAAGTAGCTCGAAATCATTCAAACATTCTCTATAATATTAATAATAATTACAAATGAGTTCGCAAACTTTCGAGTTTGATTCGGAAGTGCGACTTTATTCGATTTTTTCCTGTTTACAATTTTCTCGAACTTCAAAATTCAAAGATCAGTTCACGATATTGAACCCAAATAAATATTTATCGAAAATTTCACCTAAAAAAAAAAAAAAAAAAATTGTTAATTTTATCCATATAAATTGCAGTAGGAGGAAGTATTGCGAACATGTCAAATTGTCGAAATTGTGTTTTTATCGGATATACATGTTTTCAGGACTCTTGAATACGAAAAAAAATTATCAAATATTCCCTTCTCTGTGTGTATAGTGTGTGAGTTTCTGAACAAAATATCTCAAATAAACGATTAGTGGCAGGAAGTTCAAACATGATCTCCATTTTGAGACCTTCCTTCGCTTCGGACAAAAATGAAATCCATCTGTCGAAAAGTGTGTTGTTTCCTTTATTTTCAGTTTTTGTCACGATTTTCTCAAAAATGCTGATTACTATTTTTTTTAAACATTTTTCTAGAAAAATTGATTTTTGGGAATTGAGGTTCCTTGGGAAATAGTAATGTTAACTTTCCTCTTGTCTAAGATCAGTACTATGTACGTTTCTACCTACTTTGTGCTATTAAGGTATATTAATGATATTGCGAGAATACCCAATTAGGAGAAAATTGGGTTTTCAATTTCCAATTTTTGAAAATTGGAATTCCCAATTCGGAGAAGTTCGACTTTACTCAATTGTTTTTTTTTCTTTTCTAATTTTCTTTAAATATGCACATGGTTGCAACATGCAAAAAGGGTTCTAGGGAATCTGTTACAGATGTTCACAAATCTTTAAGAGTTTATCGATATGATTTATTATTGGCGCTGACTTCTGAGCTGAAAACATAATCACTTAAGTACTATCTGCCACGGGTACATGTCCTCCTCCCCACCAGCGCTGCCGCTATATTTCTAGAAGGCAACTGAGTAAAAATTTCATTTTAAAGAGAATTTGTCAATTCTATAATTGTATTATTTCCAGTTGAAATCAGGTCAGTATGGGTGTTTCATATCAGAATATCTTGGGGGGGGGGGGCTAAATAAATAATTCTTTTAATTAAAATATTCCAAAATATAAGAAAAATATCTGTTATAATAAACTTTGTCATAGTAGTGCGTAGGAAAACAATTTATGAATATCATCGAGTGAGCTTCAAAAGAGAAGATATCAAAAATTGGACAGTAGTTTATATGACTGCCTTGCCGACTTGTTTGAACTATGCAGATTGTGCTTCCTGCCTTGGAGATGACAGAATGCACGACGTAAGTTCTACATTCACTGCAAATTGTTTTTTTAAGCCAAATATATATATAAATTCAACTTTAATTTTTAGTGCAAGTGGTGTGCAGCTGTAAACAGATGTTCATCTGGTTATGATAGAGGCAGGCAGGGTTGGCTGGAACATTCATGCGAACATACAGCCGTAAATGTTACGAGTGAATGTGCGGCCGTCAATGCTTCTGTGATCAGTACCAGACAACATGGACGTCTGCTTGTGGATAAAAATGTGCCAGCTGATTCTAGCGGTGGCGGTGGTGCTGTGCATTCTCAGGCGGCCACAGATACGAGTATGGGTAAATGATGATTTACTTGTTAATTGAGCCATTATTATTGTATGTCCGTCAGTTGACAGCTTGGAAATTTCTGACGATATAATTTAGTAATGTTTTTAAAATTTAAATTTCAACTAGAGTCGGCTTTTCTACACGATTGATGGATTCTATGATAGCAATTTTTCTAGAATGAGCTACTTATTTCTCATATGGGAATAAGAAAAAATGGGTAATTAGAACACTCCGATTTAAATTATTTCTAGCAACTACAACACTATAACTTTCCTGAAGACAACATTTTTCCATTAACATTAAAAATAAATATTCTCGAAAGTTTATTTCTCTTATTGTTGACTTTCTTTTACTGCTTTAAGAGGAAGTATTGCGAGGTAAAATTTCGAAAGTGAATTTTCTCCGGAAACACTATTTGTAATGCGATTGTTTTAGCGAATAGTGATTACGTGAGTGTGTAGCATAACACAAAAACGGAAATTTGCCGCAAGTTCAAACTTATTATTTCGTTTAAGCTCTTGCCAGGATACCCACAATAAGGCTTTGGTCAACCGGAAGTACCTCTTTACTGAATGAATTTTTTTTTTTTTTTTGGAGGATTTGCTCGAAAATTCTTGCAACAATTTTCTTTAAACTTGGAAAAACAACTACAAATTTAAAGAGCTACAACTTTTATTTGAAACATTTCTCCGGGAAAATTTATTTTAGGCTGATGGGGGAGGGGGTGACGTTAGTATTTGCTCTGTCATTCTCGTAAATTATATGATTCTAATATGTATGTAATATTATTAATAAGTAAATATATTGTCAAAATTCCATGTTTGAAGAAAATTGGTTGACTGGAAGTTCGATTTCACTGAACAGTTTTCCCTATTGTTTTTTTTCCAATAAAGATATCATGGAGTTTCTTAACATTACTAACTACACGTATATACATAATACTTACTACTTTTATTTGGAACATTTCTTTCGAGTAAGTGGATTTTAAAAGGATTCTGTAGGAGCCGGAGGACATGCTTCCATCAATTACCGTTTTTAGTTCAAGGTTCCCCCACCTTTTTATTATTGAAGTCACACGGTAAAAATTCCAGTTTTGTTTTGTTGAACGTTCGATAAATATTTTTTTTAATAATTACTTTTATAATTTATAGCAGGCACTAGTAAGTCTGGTCATCTAGGTCATTCTGGACTGTTAGGGCTGTTATTTTTTATACTGACCATCTCTGGATTGGGTTTATGGCTTTTCTATGCGTACAGGAATCCGCATACTACATCTGGACAAGTGTTGATTAAGGTGAAATATTTATTTTATTTATTTTTATAACTGTTTGCACCTTTTAAAGGTATACACCATTTTAAGGTAGTTGACTTAATATTAAACTTAGATGTAATTACAAAAAACATAAATAATAAATAAAACAATAAATTTTCTTAAGTAATTACCTTAATTTACACATGAGAAGAAAGAAAACTAAAAACAAACAAACAAAAAAATCAAATCATTATCAGAAAACGTGTTAAGTATAGAAACTAATTAACTTAAAACACCCCTTATTTGAAATATATCAAGACAGAATAAAATATATCTTTTATTTTATTTATATTATCTGATTCCGTAAAATAAAGTAAATTTATGAAATTCTCATTTTCATTATCGTGTATTAAATAACTTACCTTTTTATGCACAATTCTCTGCGACTCGCGTAAGAAGGACACATTATAATCGCATATGTATGCATTAAATGTACTAAATTTACAGATATTTATTTCTATTCAAGTATATGGTAATTTTTTTTGTATGCTAAACGTAATTGAGCAATTAGTCTTAACACGTTATACTGGAGATAAATATCTTTAGGGTTGAAGATACAGAGATTTCTGTAGAGGAGATTATACCGGTTATTCAACATGAACTCTAAATCGTTACTATACAAAATGTTCTTGAACGATTCCAGTAAAGCATTTATTTGAAAGTATCTCCCAGCTTTGAGCTTGCCAAACGAAATCAGCACCGATATAATTTAAATATTTTTTTTAGACTCAACACCCAATTGAATGGCATCTTAAAATGACTTAATTCTGGTGACTTTAAGGTAACACATGTTTGGTAACCTAGAGTCTGACATCCAAGGTAGCAATCGCTACCATCCCAATACTTTTAAATATTTTGAATTCTATATGTATCCTTCCTGTTTCGTGCCTAACAAAGGAGCCCGGTGTCCTTTTAGAAAGGCATAACAATTGCTTAACAAACGAATCTGGCCTCTTTCAACTACACTACCATGTTCAGCTCCCCAAACCTTTAATAATAAGACTCTCCGAGATAGAATCGTACTCGCTTTGGCGGTACACATACTGAAATTGGAACAGTTTATTTTTAACAGTTTAATGAAAGATTGATGTTTATTGTTTAATATTTTTTATGATTTAGACTGTGCTCTTAACTCCTTGCCAATTTTTAGAACTTCTTTTTCTTTTCTTTTTAAATCGCGTTAGTGTTCCATCTTTTTACTCCTAACTGGTAATGCCCGGATAAAAACCCTGTTTCTTGTTTTTATAACTATCCCAATATTAGATATATTAGCACAATCAGTCCTCTACAGATCCTGTGTCTGTGTTGTTATGTTCGCTGAATTTGAGAAAGAATTGCTCGTGTTGTTTGGTTGGAATATATAATCTGCAATATATAATTTTTTTTTATTAGTATCTCGGAAGTTCTTTTTGTGTTGTGCAAAAATATGGCCTTTTTTTTCTAACCGGTCATATGGCCAGTAGGTAAAAGATGGTGGGTAAAAACGCTGGTACATTTAGTATGAACAGAGTGGCCAACTTAAAAAAAAAAAATAATTTGTTCCGTTATAGCTGAATGTCAATACCAGAATTGTGTGATTCCTGCTGATTTATGCCATGTGCGGTTTAGAATCTTGTTTAATACTTCTTCTTTTTTTTATGTTTATTGATTGAATTTTGTTTGTATAAAGTATCGTCCAAGCCAGTGGAGTCTCAGGAGAGGAGAAGCCAGATATACAGCCGCCACAATACACATGTAATAATTGTCAACAATCGCACGGTGACCACCATGGTGAGTAACTTGAAAATTGATATATTTATTTCAAACAATGGAGATTTTTCATTCAATTCAGTGGGAACAATGGTTCTTTTTAATTACGATCTTCCTTTTCGCGGGTTTTTATTGAGAGGAATGTTTGAAATAGTTTCTTCATTGAATACATTGCTACGCCTAAACAAATTGGTCTGGCGGCTAGCCAGACTTTGGTGCTTCTATTCAACTATAAGTAGAGGTTCGTCATGATACTGTATGCTAAAAATCTTGCGATGCATAATGATATTGATGCGATGAATAATTAAAATGAATTGAAATTGATACACAATTATTTTATATAAATAAATTATTCGAATAATTCCCAACCCACAGCATTTTAACAAAATATAGAAAAACGATCAATCAGCAATATTTTAACAATAAAGTAAAATTTGTTTTCAGTATTTTTGTGCACAATAGCGGCTGTAGTTCTTTTAATTGCCGATTTCTTTTAAATGTATTGATATCATTAAATGATAGACTTATTGCCTATTAATTATAAAATAAATCAAAACAAAAACATTCTTCTATTTTCGTTACTGTTTGCCCAGTTAAAAACATTTTTCAATTATTGTTCTTGTCTTCTCATAGTAAATCTCTAAATTTACATAACCACATATACTGTTGTTTCATCTCTTAGATTTAAAAAAAAATTCTATACGATATTATTCTTTCAGGTAAGGAGCCATTATATGGAATAAAGCAGTCAACTATTAACAAAAAAAAAAAAAATGAATTGTGAAATTTGTAGAAATTAAAAAAGAAAAAGAAATATGCCTTATTAAACTGCCTTACAAGAAACCAGTTGGGGGTTTAACAAAACTCATATCAATTCGTGTGCCTTTTAAAAGCTTTCTCTTCATGAAATTTAAGATTAAAAAGTAATTTTAATACTCGTTAAATCTGTCGGTTTTTTTTTTTTTTACTCATTTTACCTTTTCTATGAGATGATTATTATTATTATTATTTTCTTGTAAATATGTATTAGTTTTGACTTTTTAATAATTTAATGTAAATGTAGTTTAATTAAGGAAGAAAGAAAGATTTGTAATTTTCAGCCAAGGTTTTTAGCGATCTTTTAAAATACAATTGTGTATATTTGATATTGTTATGTACAGTTTTACTCTGTTTCTATAAAATATCGTCTTTTTTTTATTATAAATATTTTAAAAAACTCTTTCTTTCTTCCTTTCACTGTGATATATAATTGATCAACTACACTGTTAACAAAATCGCATATAAATGCAAAGCAAAATTTTATCACTTAATCTTGGATAATTTTTGGCACAATTTGCAAAATAATAATTATAAATGTTTAAACCATTGTGCTTTATTATGGAATAAAGAATAAAAAAAAAAATCAGAAAGCAATATAGTTTTATTATAATATATAATAAATATTAGGGAACATTTTGGCCGGTGTATTCATGAAAGCTTTCCAAAACTTTTTTCAATGGAAGGAAAACAAATGTTTGTAAATCTCTTGTTTTAAACGTATATTTTCTATTTTATTTATAAAAATATAAAAAGTCTATTTATTTTTTATTGTTGAATTCAAATTGAACATGTTCTATTTTTTAATAATTCGTTTTTATTTCTACTCAGTTCTTATCATAAATACTCAACATTTAGGCAGGATGTCCGTAATGTAACCCGTTTTTTCGAAAAAAAGAAAGAACTCAACAAACATACCTGTTACAATTGGAACTGAAGAAAAGAAAAGTGAACTGCGTAGCAGAGAGGCAATTCCGTCACCAGCGAGGTATTCACCTCTCAATTAAATCCGTTCTCTTCTTCAGTTCATCAAGCAAAACTCTTGCAATGACCACTCTCAGGCCAGACCCAATAACAAATTCATATGTTTCCTGCTCCGCTGGTTTTTAAACAGATCGGCCGTTTTGCTTCTTTTTTTTTGCGATGCACCCCCTAATTTTGCTTTTTTTTCTTTTGGCCAGTTGATAGTACTCCACCAGATTCTCTCTTTAACTTGCTGTTTAAACCCACAAAAGTTCTACTTGTTTTTTTCTCAGACCAGTTCATCCACTTACTTATTGCCCATTGCATACTAGGTATTTGTAGCTGTTAATGCGAAATCAGTCGTATTAAATATTTCTAGTTTCTTACAATGTGTATGTAATAAACAGGAATGTATTCAGTACTCGAAACTTCAGAATTTTCTGAAGATAATAAGTTGAATTTTCTTAAATAATTACGTCTTATTTTTGGAACTCCCCCGGCATTCTATTGAAAAGATCATCAAGTCTATTATAAAAAAATCTGAGGTAATTTGGGGTTCATGGAAATAATTGGCGGAGATTGGACATATTTTGATGCATTTCGTTCATAATTGTTTGCCTCGAAAAATAAAGCACTTTCTTTTTTATTTAGTCCAGTTAGATCTGCGATATTTTCAATTATTTCATTAAAAAAAAGTAAAAATGGTTACATTAATTAGAGACATTCCTATACAAAAGACTATATAATGTCACATTTACTCATTTTGATTAAGTAAATTAAAAATTATTTGGACGAATATGGAATTGAAGTAATTTTTTTTTCTGAATGAGGATTTTGAAGACAAAAAGTACCTTTGTTTATCGTCTTACTTTATTCAAGTTAATTTGTATTTAATTTTTATATATAAATTGCTACAAAAGAATATATGTGAACAATAATTGAATACACTGAAAGACAAATTCTCCAAGGAAATTCGCTTAGTTATAGATAAAATTCGTTCTTTCGGAATGGCTGTGAAATTCAACTGTACTCTCTTCATAGATGGCCAACGAATGTCCGTCAGAATGGATATTAGTACTACAAATAATGAAAATCAAAAGAAATGTAATGTACACATTTTTTTCTCTTCTTAATGATAATAATGAAATTTGACGTCCATAAAAAGTTCTCAAACGAACAATATCGGCACATTTAATATTTTGTGTCTTTGTTATTGCAAATATTGTCTTTTCTTTTGTTGAAATATTTTTAATAAGATATATATTGATTGTTAATATTTCTTGGAATTTGAAAGGATTTCATGTGAATGGTTTTTTTTTTTTGAACTAAGACATATTTTATATATACATTACAACTCATCTATTTTGCTGATGTTCATTTACATGTTGTAAATAAAACTTATTAAAAGCTTTCCATGGTGTTTTTGTCCTTTGAGTATGAAAGTGAAAAGTTTGTAACAAAGCTACTCTGAAACGTATTGAACTCTTTTGTCAACATGTAACATATGCAAACGATAAATAAATTCATATTTATGACCTTCCTGCATTCAGTCAACTCAAGAAGGCGACTTCCTGCGTAAGTCCGTAAAATTACTACATACATTGATCGTTGAACATACAAACAAATTTTTTGTATACTTCAAATTTCGCTCATTTCTCCTAATAAGGGTAAGTGCTAGCCTATCAACCCAAGAAGGTAGGGAAGTGAAGAAAGCGCCAATGTCGCTGAGCTAACCCTATATCTGGTGTGCAAAATTATCGCATAACTTACTTTTTTTTTTTCTTTTCTTGTTATAATTTAGTCTTTTTGTCCTGGTTCTCTTCTTAGTTATTAATCACTTAATGTTGAAGGTCAGGGAATTAAAAACAAGGAGAAACGAAATGTAAACAATTTCTAATGAATTAAAACATGAAAAAATGAAATGTTCACTTTTAAGAAAATTTAAAACAAGATTATCAAAATGGCAGGAATTTTTGTTTCAAACTACTAGTGCCTTGTGACAATATAAATAAAAATGAAAATATTTTTTGAAATTGAAATACGAAATAAAAATATGAGAAAGTAATAAACATATGATAATTTGTTACTTTTAATTTTTTATTTTTTTTTCAAATAGCTGGGGGGTTCAGTCGCGCAATCGCGAATACCAATAGCCGCCACTGCTCTGATGCTTTCCAGCTCTGCCGAACCAACCACAACAATTTTGTTTACTGATTTGTTTGTTTAATAATATGTTAGTCCATCAACAATCTCAAAACAGATTTACTGTATTTTAAACGAAATTTAACGGTGATGCGATAATTTTGCACATAGTTAACTGGAAATTTAAATCTACAAATTTCGCAAAACTTTTACCCATTTTCGAGAAATTCCAAAAAATTCAAAACCTATTCTGTAAAATTGCAGTTCCGGTTAGCCAATTTTCATCAATTTTTTTTTAGTTTATTTATTGAATAAGCAAATCCTCTTTTAAAACAATAATTGCTACTCCTCACTATTGATACTGTTGGCTTGAGGATCTTGAGTGGAGAAGCCATCCAGCGATGACACTTCTGGGCATTGTTAGCGCGTTTGGTTGCAAAGGTTAATCCGTAGGCCACTTCCTTTTCAGTCTCCTTGTTGTCAAACTTAAGTTGGGGATGAGAGAATTGTTATGTTGTGATAATGTTTCGTGAAACTTTTTGTATTTGGTAGTGATTGTGTCTTAGATTAATAGTAGTACCGAGATCATACAATTATTTAATTCATACAATTTAGGGGAGGATACTGAAAGAAATATATATATTTTTTTTTCTTTCTTTATTAAAAAAATCTATAAATTTTTCTAAAGACTGTATCAAAATAATACTAATTGTGGTTTCCAATTTTTACAGTTTGGAAAGGACTGGTCTTACATATAAATAAAATTAAAACAAGTAGTTGTACTTGACTACAGATCTACGCACTAGTTGAGAGCACTTCTTCTTCGTCCTCCTCATCTTTTGCTTGTCTCACATTTTTACCTTTGGACATTATGTGGACAGAACTGAAATATACCAAAAACAAATAAACAAAAATTAAATTATTTGAAATGTTTTAATTTCAAATTATAATGATATGGTGATAAATAATAACATCAAATATTGTATATGGGTTAGGTAATAGGTTAACTAATATGGATATTAAACAAAATAAAACAAATAATTAAACAAAGAAGTATACTTACAGAGCAATCAGAAACACCAACACTTGTGTTAAAGCTGTTACAATAAATATAGATTGTGGGAATGTATCAAAACTGTGATTATACACTTGGGTATAGATAATTCCTGAAACCAATGGTACTGTACTATCGGCAACAGAAAACAGGGCAAAAATTTTACCTAGAAATTATAAAAATAATATATATATTTGGTCATACCCATTAGATATGTAATAGTTAGATACTATAGTGATAACACTTATAAAATGATACTTATTATAAAATCGTGCACATATTGAAAAAAATAGACGAATTTCTGAATAGCAAAATATGTGTCGAATAAGGCTGGCTGCTATCAAGCCATATACCATATACCAAACTATATTATAATTGTTTATATACATATATACAGTATATACATATATATACCTATTTCGTCAGCTTGCCACAATATATATATATAAAATTGTATGTATGTATGTGTGTGTGTGTGTGTGTGTGTATATATACTATATATTATATATACTATATATTATATATACTATATATTATATATAAGATTATTCTGAGAATTATTATCATTATAGAATAGAAGCTCTATTGTGGCAAACTTGCATTGAGTGTTAGATGATCTGCTAGTCAATGCTTGTCGCTATGAGTACGCTAAACCCATAGAACTGCATACAAACAACTCTGTCTGTATGTGAGTGTGTATATTCTGTTGTGTGATTGAAGCATCTGTTGCTCATGTTGTCAGACTGGTATATTAATGGAAGTTGGCAAAAAGGGCGCCTTCCCTGGTGCTGGGTAGCGTAAGAATCAAACCATCTTTTTTCTGGGTTTTTATAGACTCTAGAGCTCTATATCCTTCCAGAGGTTTAACTTAGGAGTTCCTTCTCCTAGTCTTTAGGGCCTCACCTAAAAAAGTGGAGGACAACAAGGGTAATTGGTTAAGAGTAATTGCCTTACTTAATTAGCAAGGAAATTCCAAGCGGTGGCAATGCTTAGTTGTTGGTGGCATATTTTATTATGATGCAAATCAGTCTTATAAGCACACCCTGTGTTCCACTGCTGCTCCATTGACCAGAGGGCCGCTTATTGAGGAAAGCTTCTTGTTCACGATGAACCAAAATATCTATCGATCATTCTCCATTTGCCATTTTTAAACTGTTCAGTAGCCGAGGTTTAGACATTCGGATTTTTCGAGAATAAGAATATAAATTTTCGAATGAAAACTGAATATGAATGAATGAAGGCTAATACCTTAACAAATTACATTTTCTATCATGGTTTAGATTGCCGTTGGTCTGTCATTAATCTAATTTCTTATCATTCAATTTCGTCAAAATAACGCGAATGCGTTATCTGAAGAAAGAGAATGTAATTGTTCAATAAATAATGTATTTTAGATTGAAAAATAAATAGGAACTCACCTCTATCGGACGGTGGAACTAACTTTGATGTAAGAGATCTCAATACTGGTGCCACTATTGGTCCCAAACTTGCTATCACAGCACCTAAACAAAAATATTAAAAAGTAATAAATTAATTTCTTTATAATAGACTAGGTTAGCTAAATAAATATGAAATTAAAAGGCACGAGCATGAAAGCAACAAGGAAGTCTTGGGATGTACTTCTCTCTGAAAGTACCAGTTTGGTATAACGGCACATATCAACTAACTCGAAAATATTAAGAGCAATTTTTATACAACCTTAAAGAAAATCTATCAACTAATATTGTAAGAATTGTCAATTAAAACACACAAAAAAAAAAGTGTAAATGCGTTTCACATTAGGTTTTCAGTTAATATTTATATGAAAAGAACTTTTTAAATCATATTTAAAAGTGAAAAATATTCGCAATATTACAGAAATGTTATTCATTTAAGGACGCTATTACACCCTCCCCAAAGTGCTCATTCAATATATTTATCTGCATAATGGTTCTCATACAACGTATCTTGAAAAGTTCGAAGAAAATTAGTCCAATAAGAGCATTATAACTTGCAGCAAAATAATGTGATGTGAGATGTTAAACAATGAAGTAGCTACAAATAATATAGATTTCAAAAAGGTGCAAAAAATTTAATAATATACAAGTTCTTTACCTACCTACATAAAACAGGTATGGTTGGTTGGCTGCGGCGAATATAATTCTGGTAATAAAATGAGCACTAGCGCCTATCATAATAATAATATTATCTTTAAATCCAAAACAACGCTCCATTATTGGAACACCAACCAGAAGGCCTTAGAACAAAAATACCATTAATCAATTAAATATGTGTTTAAACTTTATTTATTAAAGTTAATTATAATTGTAAGCTCTCTAAAATTACCAGCCCCAAAAAATGGCAGATTAAGCCAGTCGGATAAAGTCGCCAAACTAGGCATTTTTTTATATTGTTTTCACGCACGAAAGTTTTGCCGATAATTTTTATTAAGATTATTCAAAAGAGATTTCATATATGACAATTCCAACATCTTATGTGTCAATTATTTCAATGGAAACGAAACCCTGTGCTTAATAATCTTGCACAAAATTAGTTCCTAATTTTGTAAAAAAGATTTCAATACAAAGAAATTGACAATAACCTAATTTTATTCATTTTTAATCATCTATTTGTTAATGTAACTTTGTCGGGAATGCAGACCAATTGTTCTAATTGTTATGCGATGTGTACAACTGCTAATTAATAGTTAACAGATAATTAACTAAACATTGCCAACGGTATCTAGCAGTACCTTAAATACCATTAATTTAAATTTTGTCATTAAAACTTTATTTTCATTAATTTAAATCTTTATACAAATTATAAAACGCAATTATATAATTTTAGAATTAAATCGAAAGTCTATAATTATATTGTAAAACTCTTAGGTCTTCGAGTTAAGACCGCGTCAGTGGTTTGTTGTAAACCGACGTTTCGCCCATATTACAATACGCTTCTTCAGTGTAAAAATGAAAACTGTTTGAATAGAGATGATGGACTGCGTCTGATCAGAACATGGCTGCCCCTGCTCAGAGAAAGAAGAGAAATAGATAAGGAAAAAAATACCGTTTTCCACAGCAAAATAAGGCTGCAACTTTAGCAACGAGGCAGTGGGAGGGAAGACTAAGACTTCGTCACCCTCAACAGCCAATATATGCAAGGAGAGGAAATTAAGCCCCGCATACTACTAACAGCAACTGACAAAAGGGAGGGGGAGCTAACCCCCCCACCCAACTACTCACTGCTCTATCCTATTTTTTGTCAGTGTTGTTTCAGCTTTAGAGCGACATTACCCTGAAGAACGTATTGTACCACTTCTCACTGCTCTACACTAAGTAACCTATTGTAAAATAGGCGAAACGTAGGTTTACAACTAACCACTGGCGCGGTCTCAACCCGAAGACCTAAGTATTTTACATGGAAATGGCTGCGGAAGACTGAAAGATCACTGAAACTAATCATCATTTCATCTGATCACTTGTATCATCATTAAAGTCAATCAGAGAAAGATATTAATATGAATACCTAAAACAAAGAATGAAGATTGGAAAGTTCTAAAACGGCTAAACGTTGGCACATCCCATTTGAACTTCAACATTGTATACAAGTACGTCATATGTTTTTCATCTGAAAAAGCAATTAATAAATGATAAAAACAATTGTGAAGTTGAGTCATCAATAAACAAACAGATTTCAGCCAATACAATAATTTTACAAATTAAAAAATTTGTTAAACTATAATAAAAATCTTTGTTATATAAGGGCTTACCTCTTTGGAATGTGTAAAATGCCATAGCAATTAATGTTAAAATCAAATAAAGTCTTCTGTTCTCTTTTCTTTTCTTTATAAGCGCTTTTATGGAATGAGCAACATGTCTCAAATCGATCAAGTCGAATAAACAGGAGCAAGTTCTGTTGGAAATTGCAACAATAATGATTTAAAGCCTGATGTGGATTTAAAGCGCTTTCAATCTAATTACTAAATGGAGAAATTTATATGGTCTTGAAAATCTTTTCATATAACT
The DNA here is from genome assembly GCA_011037195.1 of Triatoma infestans. Lineage (NCBI taxonomy): Eukaryota > Metazoa > Arthropoda > Insecta > Hemiptera > Reduviidae > Triatoma > Triatoma infestans. Next base: position 29,765 of record JAAEAF010001501.1, on the reverse strand, counting down.
TTTCATAAGAATCAATTTTGTATTAAATGTATAATTCTCTTTATTACCGCTAGATGCTGGATCGGTACTTTGTAATGAAGCATTAAAGAAGAAAGCCAAATGTCTCAACTTTCGCCTGAAGCCCCCTCCAAAAAATCAAATAAAATAGGTTTATATGTAAACTTGAATTAACTAGGTTTAAAGAAAATCTTTGCAATGATTTTAGTAAAATATTGTGAAAGTGAATTAACACATTCTGTAAGAAAATTGGAATTTTATATATACTATGTGACGCCAGCACAAATCAATGATTCAGGTGTCGGAAATGAGATGCTATGGGAAGTTGAAGGCTAAACAAAAAGAGACGGAGTCCGTAATATTACCATTAGATCAAACCTCGATGTAAGGCCAGCCATCGTGAGACTATCGAGACATATCGAACAGAATAGGCTACGTTGGCTAGGGCATCTTCTTCGTATGCCCTAAACCGAATTACCCTTACTCATATAATGCTAAAGTGGATGGCAAGCGAGGAAGAGATCGGCCATCCCACATTAAAGTGGGAAGAATGCCTTCCAAAAAAGAGGGTTAAAATGGAGCAAAAGGAATGAGCTGGTCCTTCATCGTCAAAGCTGGAAGAAGCTACATAAACTTCCTCCTCAAACTGTTTAGGCAGTAGAAGAGGAGTGATTATGATGATGATTTATAATATGTTTATAAACATATTTAAACCACTTCTGTAGTTTAATGAAAGATATAGAACCGCAGGGTAGTGTTGAAATAGCACAAATAAAATTGTTAGAACTGTAATGTAAGATATACTCAACTATGTTTAAAGAAAATCAAACTTTTTTTATAAAAAATTTTTTCTTTTTTTATAAATGACAGAAAAAAACATTCAGTAATGTTGAACATTCGGAATCTGACAACAATTTTCATATCAGATTCCATGTTCCTACCCTTACACAGATATTTAAGCTCCCAGAGATTTTGATTGCGCTATTTAAATATTTTAATCAGATAAACGCGAAGAAACAGTGCACAACTGAAAACTCTAACTCAGGTTATCCCAAAACATGAATTAAGTGAAAATAGATTTCAAAAATTTGACGATCACTAAAACCTTCCTCAAATAGCAATCAAGAAAATTAAAAAAAAAAAAACTGTATTTTATTGAGTGAATACATTTAAATTGAGAAGCTGAATGTCTGATAATTCTAAAGAAAAGTTTCAAACAAATACAATTGTTATCAGCTAGGGACGCAGCAGCATGCGTTATCGGTGATCTCGCATTAAAGCAGTGACTACAAAAATGGCCACTAATTGAAGAACAAATTGTTACTCACGCTGTATTATTTTCAACTTGCTCATTTTTTTCAACGTTTACAGTCTTCCATCTAATGAATGCGCAAGTATACAGGATTGCCAAAAATAACAGGCTAGCGTTTATCATGAACATCTTTGCATATGATCGGCCCAAAACATGACTAAATAAATATGAACCTAAAAATTAAAGCATATTTTTTTATATGTTTATAAATTAAAATTATAAAATTAGATAAAGAAAGTAGCTGATAAAACATCGGAATCTAAATGATCTAATAGTTTCCTTTTTTCTTTCTCTAACTGCTGTAAGAGAAATTATTGGATCGTGTCAAATTTTCGATATCGAGTTTTCACCGGAAATATCCGTTTTGAGCTTCCCTGTGTAAGAAAAAGTGGTATTTAGAAAATGGTCTGTGTGTGTGGACAGGATAGCGCGAACATAGAAAATCGCAGAAAGTTCAGACTTGACATTCCGCTTGGGTTATTTGACAAAATTCCTCAACCGGAGCCCTCACTACCACTACCGAATGGATTTTCCAGTTTCTTGCAATGCTCTCTAAAACGGTTCCATTTGCTTTAAACTTGGAATATCAACTAGACATATAACGAGCTACAACTTTTATTTGAAATGTTTCTCCGGAAAAATTCGTTTAATGTTAGATGCTCGTTTTTACTGAATAGTTTTTTCGCGATTTTCTCAAAAAATTGCTCGAACGATTTTCTTAAGCTTTGTATATCAATTATACATATAAGTTGCAATCATTCTTATTTGTAACATTTCTCCAGGAAAATTCATTTGAGAGCTTTTGGATGAGGAGTGGGGTAATGTTTTCCTCTAAAGTCCTATTTTATTTAGTTTATAACACAATTCTAATCATCTAATTAATGTTAATTTGAATTAAACATGTTGCCGAAATCTTGAGTTTGAAGAAAATCAGTTGACCGTAACTGCGTTTTTACTGAACTGTTAATCAATTTCCTGCAATTTTCCCCATAAAAACACCCACGGATTTCATCAAATGTTGTTTCATCTATGAATATAGAGACCTAGCACCATTGCTTGCAACTGTTTTCAAAAGAAATTTCATTTAAAGAAGTTTGGGGGGGAGGGACTTTCCACAAAAAAGTAATTTTATTAAGTTTAGATTCTCCCATTGATATAATATTTAAGACGACATTAAGTTTGGAGAAAATTTATTAATCACAACTTTGTAAATAGCAGTTGGTCGTGGATAAGGTCGTGTTACCAGATTTTATTTGCTGTGTTATCATCAACGGGTGGGCTATACACCAACACTGCTGCCAACAAAGGCTTATTGTGCCATATTATCTCAGTTAAAATATATTGTAGTGAGACGTCTGTTAAGACGTATTTAGATCTGGCTGAATGTCGTCTGTGAAGGAAGTTTCTCAGTACACGCTAAAAAAGTTTTTAAGCACATACCCAAATAGTCAATTCCTACTCATAACAACAACTTCTGCAGATTCGATATTAATGTGTGTGTGTGTGTGTGTGTGTTATCAGTATAAGTTAGTATTAGATTGAGATACTCATAGAGACACCTCCCAGTGTGGCCAGCTACAGAGCTTTTCCTTATAGGATTATGTTCATCTTCGTTTTTCAGAAAAATATTGGATCTAATAACTACTTAAAATATGGTATTCATGGAACTAAGAGAATTTAAAATTTTGCTTACCTAAAGCAACACCCGTCGGCATTGGAAATAGATAAGCTACTTCCAATAGAGTTGTTCTCAATGTTCTCTGCTTCTGACTTGTTGTATCAGCCAAGTAAGAGAATGATGCCATAAACACAGTCAAATTACCCCCAGTTATGGCACATGGCAGGCTAGCCGTTAATAATACCATTTCCACGGCCCATTTGTCTGTTACAAACATAATATACTTAACCTTCAAGATCTTTCTTTAAATAATGATACACAAAAACACTGAAGTCCATTCTATAAACAGAGAAAAATATAATAATAATACACTAAAGCATAAATAACCCAATGAATTTAGTTAATTTCTTTTCATACCAGATCAATAATCAATTTAATAAATTATTTTTAATTAGATAATATTTATTGAGTTATTGATTTTTACTACGAAGAAAAATCACTTTATAAGACGCATTCCTAATTATCATTTTTCATATCTATGACATCAAAACAGTATAAGACTCTGAACAATACACCGAAAATACGATATATATTGTGAGGTATGTAGTGGGATGACAAATCTATTGCTACCTAAAAGATCTACTATGGCTCCCTTGAATGTGTGTTTGTATGTAGAAAAATGATGTCTATGAAAACGCGTAAAATGTAACACATTTGAGTGTATTTATGTAGTGTGTGCTAGAGTATTGTCTGTAGATTGTAAACAGGAACTTTCTCTGCAGACCCTATGTACCTTGTGAGATTGCTGGAAATGTCTGGAAGGGCCTGGGTCATTCTCAGAAACACCAAGAATGATACATGGAAATGTCGCAATTAACTACTGCTTCCCCTAGTGTTATGAGATTATTGGTGTTGATATTCGGATAAAAGAAGAGACATTTGTTTTACTTACAATGTATATCTGCGTTTATTAATTAGTAAAGATTATTATGGGGTAAGAGTTAAGAAGATTGAGAGAGTGATTAACGATACCATTGGCCGAAGTTAAGTTCAATGCAGAGTGGTTAACTCTTAAGAAACTGATATGTTCGTGAACAGTTGAAGACTGATGTAGTAATTCTTCCCACTTTTTAAGACTTGTTAGACTCTTCAAGAATGAACAGGCGATCCAAACAGGGATGCTGATGTGCAGTAATGATAAGACGCATGTTATTTCCATTATACTAGTATGAAATGTTTGCAAAATTATGGTGGTTGGGAATTTTTATATGAAAACAAGTATTAAGTCTCAAATTCGATATCTGTCAGGAAACTTCTTTTGGGAAAATAATTGCATTTTTTACTGTTAAAGATTGTTCTATACAACAGTGTTATTTCTTCGGAACAGCTTTGTAGAGGTTGTAAGAGAGAATTTTTTCAGAGGGACTCTTCGAGCTGTAAGGGAATTATAAGATTCAGATATGTTTGGTTGAAATTTGATGTGTGTGTGACAGAGAAAGGGGGGAGGGAGAGAGACCAGTCTATTTAAGTTCAAGGTTATTGCCCGATCGTTTAATATTATGTAAATCTTAGGTAGTTGTGGTCTGCATCTGGATTTCTAAACTAGACTCATCTTTCACCTTTCTTTGAGATAGTTATATGAGTAGTGCGAGGGGGCTTCGATCAGCGCATTGCCTGCCCAATTAGATAAATAATAAAGGGTCTATTGCTTATTTATTAGTATTAAGATTATGAAGATGATAGTGGAATCAAACAATGTACCTCAACAGCAGTTTATCAGAGCTAAGCCTCTCTAACAACAGCGACAAAACATTTTCAAGATCAAAGAAAAAAATGTTTTAAATACAATGAAAACCAGAGCTAAGTATATTTAGAGCATTTTGTATAAGGAGGCATTAAATGCATCCATATGATGCAAATAGCGTCTGGCTTCCAGCCGACCAATAGCGGTAGCAATAAGTACTATTACTTTTCTGTATATTTAAAAATTATCAGTTTATGTTATTGTTACAAAATGGTTAAGGTGAGAAATGTGCATAGGATGCAAAAACATCGAACTAATTTATTCAGTAAGCATATCGGTGCCAGTATAGTGTGCGCTCTACCAACCCTAATGATATCTACTGTATAAAATATGTGCTCTACTCTAGTAACCTTACTAGAGTATGGCATTCGGTAATCTCTTTTATGGAGGACTCGGCCCTTCGTACCTTCGGTGACAAAAAAAAAAAACCCTTAGCCGGTCAAACTCGAAAATAAATGGATCACTGTTCTATTTTAGCGCGCTTACCGTCATGAAGGATGACCGTAAGTAAAGTTCAACCGTGATTATAAATGTTGAATAGGTGTCTGCAAATGATGGCTAACATCTGGTATTTTATCCGTCGTAGCATGCATATTACAGATAAAATTTGCATGCTACAACGGATAAAATGCTAAATAAATGTATAATAAATGTTTTGAAAATAATAATTTTAATTTTTGTGGATAGTACAAACTAAACCAGAATCATGAAGGTAGATTGCATAATACACCAGAATCAGATCGGTAGAGCGCACACTGTACCAGCACATCTTTGTGGTCAGGCTATTTGTACATATGATTAAATAAACTGAAAAACTGGCATGGTTAGTCGAATACACGCTTGTAAGAAATAGAAATATATATTTATTATAATTAAATATATATATATATATATATGTGTGTGTGTGTGTGTGTGTGATCCAGCTATCATATGTGTAATAACCACATGATTAGAAAATATAAAATAGTTAGTTGTTGTATGACGATGAATGAAAAATAAACATTTTTTCTAGCAATGTGAAATTAAAGTGTTTTATTTGGAATTACTATAACGCTCAACTATTTAATTCTTTTTTACTTTCCTAACCCAGGAGTAACAATAAGAAACGGCTCTAAACCATACACAACAAATTTTAAGAATATGAAAGCAACGAGTATTAACATACGAGAATATCGTGTGGAAACTTGAGGAAAAAAGCTATCACTCAAGTATCCAGGAGTACAGTTTTACTGAAATCTTTACTTCTACGGATTTCCTGTAGATGGCTCAAGAATATAAATATCAAATATGATGTTAACTTGTACGATAATAATGCAGTCTATTTCATCAAAGTGATTAATCTTGAAACGACTGTGATATCATTATCTATATTCTCTTATTTATTTACAGTTAACCTCTTGAACTTACCCATGTACGCATTCACTACTATCATTGTGGAATAGATAAAATTACCAATCAGGCCTAACAATAATGGTAATTTGCGTCCAACCTTATCACTCCATGGTCCCAGGAAAAATGCTAACAATACTGGCACAAAGTGGGAAGCAATATTTTCATATTGATGAAAAGTGGAAACACTTAACTAAAACAAAACAAACAAAAAAAATAAAAAAATTCGAAAAATAGTAATAATATTTAATTAAAAATACATAACAATGATGTAACATTTTTATTATCTACAGTCACTATTTTGTTTGTAATGGGATCACGAATGCAGACAATGTTGTTTACTCATATTTACTCTACGATTACAGAGATAACTATGTACAAAATCAATATAATAGTAAAAATTAAAAATGTTATAATATCTATAAAATTATTAATTATACTGAATAGTTAATTACCAATAAGCTAATTGGTAAATCATATTGCCCGAGGGTCAAAATAGTGTTTAATTAGATAATCCTTAATTAAAAAATGTTACTTCAGGCCGGAAAAACTGAATACATAAATAAATTTGAAAACAAAAAGTTATACTGACACCACCAAATATACCCACACTTACACTCAGCCTGTACCTGATGTGTACAACCATTTAGGTTTAGTTTAGAGAGATCACTAACACACATCCTCAACATCACTCATTATACATTTTACAAACTAAATTCTAATACAATTACTTGACTCTTAACGGGGCAACAACAGATGTTCCAGGAAACAGTGGATTCGGACCGACAACTACCGAACAATTTTTGAAATAATAATATTCTGACCCTAAAATACAATCTCTCCATCTAATATCTCAATATATATCGACAAGTTATTTAAAAAATAATTAAATAAGAAAATTTATTAAGCTTGTTACCAGAGACACTTTATTTGAAAGATTTTACAATCAGTTAATGTGGATTTTTTTTTTTAACCACCGCCTGTATTTGACCTGTTGGTCAATCTCTGGCGAGTAGCCCCCTTACAATAAGGCTAAATAAAAATATTTGTCTCCGGATGAGTCCAGAGATGTCTTTTAATGAAAGCAAAAAGCTGGGTTTTCCTGTCATCTCTGCTTGTTGGCATAGGGGCAGTTTGGAGAATCCACCAATATGAAAGAGATAGTATTACTAATATCCACACACGTTAGCATGCGACAGCAATGGCACGAGGTAGATCTTTAGGGTATCCTCGTTTTTCCTAGTAGCCTCATTATGCATTGAGTGCAGCCATTTTTCATTATATTAATTTTGATTATGACCATAGCAGACGGGAATTTAACCGGCTTCATGGCAAATAGGAGAAGTGAGCCTTCCTTTGCACGTAGGATGACTGATTTGTGATTTGGTATTCTATTTCGGGTAACTATCACTATTATGATCATTTTTTTCATAATATCCCACAGATATATATATTTCTAGCTTAGCGCTAATACATTCTTCTTCACTGCGATATGTCCGGTTTCGATGCATCTGGGGCTCACCCAATTCCAAATTTTACGAATTTCGGATGTCGAATTTGAAGATGAAGATATTTCTCACAACAGATCCCTAAACGTTTATCTATTATATTGGGGTCATTTGAAAGTGAGAATGAACGGGCCAATTGTACAATCGACCTAACTATGTCCTAATTATAGATCTACCTTCTGCTGGCGTGGATTCGTCTAAGAAATAAGAGTAAAATAAGAAAAAAATAATCGAACTAGTTTGAACGATCAAGCGCAACATCTGACGGATAATAACATGCAGTATAACAATATTTAGATAGTTTACCTGTACTTCTTTCTGAAATTGTTTGTGATCCGCAGCAGTCAAATTATCGCAAATCTCCTTTGAGTAGCCCAAATTTACTGTACAAGCCTTGTGTACAAAAAATGCTTCTTCAACTACTGATGTCAACATAAATGCAGACATATATAGAAACATGACTGGTTCAACGCCAATACTCTTCCACCATTTCCCATTGTCTGAATTAATCTCTCCACTGTCTGTATTGTCATTCATTTGTGAGGATGCCAGCTGGTCAAGCCTGAAATTAGTAAGGTAAAGGTGAGTATAACTGGATTATCATTGTGGACACTGCAACACAGATCCCTCCCACTTATCTATCTTTACCCTTACCACACTTACATATACGAGCATGCATTCAAAATATGAATTTCAATATTCGTCTTACATTTATAATTTTAACATGCTTCCTTCTATTATTACTTACGTTGCTGTTCCTTTCTCATCAATTTCTGTGCAAGTTTCGTAATGAACACACTGAACATTATTCTTTTTTTTCCATTAAACTATAAAGTTTCTAAATCCAATACAAATTCGTTCAAAAAAGTCATATCAATTGAAATTCTGTCATGCCATATTAAGATAATTTTATGCAAAATCTCTGCTGCATAGTCAATGGTGGGGCGGATCATATCTAATTTTGAAGTAACCTATTAATAGCAGAAGTGATTTTAGGAAGGTCATTAATGCTGTACCTCAAGGGTTCTCAACACTATATATATATATATATATAAGATCTTTAATATATATATAAGGTCGTTAACACTTTCCTTCATTTTAATATCACCACCAATCTTTTTAGTAACCTAACATTTTTCTCCAAACTATCAATGTTACATTTCTTATAATTTACGGAAACAAATAGATGAAACATCATTCATGACGATATATTCCCAATTCAATCTCTAATTTTCACTCTCTGCAATTACACCCTTCCGATATTTATCATGTCACGGAAAGCAATTTAATATCATTCATATCTACTAAATGTGGCCACTATTTGTATAAATTAGAAAAGCTGTAATCAATGGTAATAAAGGACAAGAGATACCGGCTATTACTCTTCCAATCATATTTGTGAGAGTTGCTGATAAACGTTTCACCCACAAAAAATAAAAATAATAAATAAAAATTACAAATAGCTCTAATGATAATAGGAACTTCTAAGTCACTTCGTTAACATTCTCCACTATCCAATCACATTAGATTTTAGAATTTGGTGGGGATGGATCCATTAACTACAAATTTTGCCACCATTATTATAAAGCGGACTAAGGTACATATCAATAGGCTATTAAATAAATAAAAAGGAATAACTCTAATATCGCAGATATAATCTAAGAAGCAAGAATTCTGATTTAAAGAGGGCTGTTATAATAATCTACTTACGTTCTATTTTTCTCCAGTTGTATAACTTTCTTTTATTAAAGAACTACAATTATCGTAAAATTAAACTTTTTTTTCATATCTGTCCTTGATTATTATAAAAAATTACACACACAATAATTAAGATAATTATGCTCCCTTTAAAAAAAATCTTCAAATTCCAATTTTTTTTTTACACTCGGTAAAAAAAATTCCACTTAAAATGAATTTACTTTCAAAAATAAAAAAACTAACACCGAGATTCAATTCTCTTGCTTAGGAGGCATAATCACGTGCGTCTGTTTTCTGGGGAAAATTACCTTCCCATATCTACTACTTGGTGCATGTTAAAAAAAAGGCGATACTGCTGATGATCACAAATCTAAAGAAAATATTATGATATTAGCTAAAAATTTCGTGAACTAGTAGTTTTCTTCAACCAATGCAAATTCTGCTCGATAAAAGAAGCAGCAATATAGCTTACTATAAAGGTACAGGTCGGTAATAATTATGTATTGTATAAATATAGAATTATGTTACATGATAAACATACGCTTATCAATTTTTTAATTCATTTTCGACCATTGAAATACTGTATTTCAACACTTCTACTAGAACTATATATTTTATTGTCATGATTTAAAATAGCAGACAATAAAATAAAGTGTAACTTCTTGTTCTGTAAACGTAAAAATTTTTAAAGAACATAACAAGAAAAGTATATTAAGCAGTAATGATTCTAGAACGATATCATATATGTATACACAAGAACAATTGTGAGTAAAATTTCTTTTGCACATTTTAAATGTGTAAATTACGTTCGTCAAATTAATTACAAATACAAATTTCAATCCCTCAATGGAAAATATGCATGGTTTTCCATTTAGTAAACTTTTTTCGATTTATTTTCAATTTATAAAAGAATCCATCTCTGTGCATACTTACCTGCCTTGCTGTACATGAAAATTGAAGATTTATTATTCCTTAGCAAAGGTAAATTCAATTCTTAATCAAAAATAATTCTCTATTTAGCTTAATATTCTCTAGGATAATCAAATTAGGATTAAAAAAAAAATTTTACTTACTCATCACTTGCCGGACCTGTTGATTTACACATTTTTTTACTTCTTTGGGAAGACATTCAAACACGTAACTACGAAGTTATAGAACCTTTATTCAATTACTGAACATTTTTTATTCCCCGCCAAAAGTAATTAGCGGGAAATGTTTGATCAATGTTTCTGAATCGATATTTTTTGTTTTATGATTTGTTAACGATGTAGAAAATTTCAGAATAAAATAGATGTATTGAATGTAGGACACAAAATTACAACTACACTGCATTTTATAGGCCAAATCTCTTTATTTTTTTCTCTCTCTTCAATCAATGTACAAATTCATTGAAAAAAAATTTATTGAGTATAAAAAATAGAAACATAATTTACAAGATGAAAAATATAAGTCAACTTTTTTTTAAGGCTACTGTATTACGTAAATATTCTACTCTCCATGGGACAGCATTCGGAACAAATAAATAAATTCTGGTGGATTTCGATTATTTCATTAAAATAATTTCCTCTAGCTTATAATAATTGACAGTCATAATTCTGCACAAGTGGAAACGTTGTTTTCTATCGATGTAACTGATCGATTAAAGCCATTATTACATCGATAAGAATATCAAGAAAAATTATATAGAAAAGTAAAAAAGAAAAAATCTATCATGGAAAAACTAGTGAGATATTCTGCTATTTAATAATATAATCCAATGGATTTGGCGGTTGACTTTTCATTAAATAATCGCCAAGATAGACTGGTTTTAACAGATATACATTATTTGCTTTCAATTTTCGTTTAGTAACTGGAAGTTGTACTTTATCTTCATCCCAAAATACATGTGTAGCTTCCATTATACGACTGTGAAATTTTAAGAGGAAAACAATTCAGTAAAAATGTTATTACTTCAATTTAACTTCATATTACTTTCCCTTACTGCTGAAAGAGAAGAATTGCAATCGGTAGATGCTAGTGGACGAGTCTAGCTTTCATGGTGGGCGTTTTCTATTATCCATATATATTGAATACATTGCTAACAACTTCGCGAGTTGTTTTTTTTTTTAATTCATTTTTCCAATTAGTTCTGAATCTTATCTCTTATCTTTGAAAATAAATACTAATTCCCAAACGATACGCGAGGTAACACGTGGGCGAGCGAACAACGAATGAATTCCATGGACAAAGATACGAGACGAGTTTGATGCGCCTAACGTGGATGGGCTTATCACCTGCGTATACCCAAATGTTTGGAAAATTATACTCAATTTATTAATATTTCCCCCCCTCCCATATCTAGTATAATCAGCCTATACTGCTGTTAATCATATTATCAACAAAATAAAGTCTGAATTTTACGATTTGAATATCACAGAAAGAGAAGAATATGTTCCTTACAAAGTAAATATATTGAATATGTGGATGGATTTGCAATGCTGGATAGTATGTGGTATTTTATCCGTTGTAGCATGCAATCCATTCTGATCCTGATCGGTTTCGAATTTTCATCCATCGTCAGAGCAAATTCACCAAGTTTATGTAGAGAGTTCACTTCAACGTAATGTGTCTGTTTCACTCACACTTATTGGTTGTATTATATGTGGAGAGGTTATAAGTAAATATATTTGGCAAACCTCCACTCCTCTAAGAATAACTATGTCCTGGGTTAAAATCCGTTAATGTGCATCGGTGGGCGGAAGTAAAGTTTAATATCACCAACAAAACAACCATCAATAAAAATGGGATATAAGTAAAAAAGGTTTGAGGACCGCTGGGTTAGATTTTCGGAATGTGAGAACAGCATTAACTCGAAGAATGAATAGTATATTTGGTTATTATTTGGGTACCTTGCAGGAATTTGATAACAACTTGATATTCCGCTATGGAATACGTGCATGGAACCGACATGAATGCTACGAAAATCATTGATTAACTGGAAATTTATTGAGATTTTAGTTTTTTTATAATTTTCTCTAAAATACTCGTAACGATTTTCTTGAAACATATTCTAGTAAACATACATACAGTCAGTATATAGACATATTGAATATTTACATATTCAACTGAAAAACATTTTTTTCCGGAAACAATCATTTCATGCAGGATCTGGGAGCTATAGGTTAAGATTCTAGATTTAACTTTATACCCACACCCTGTACACATCTGTAATTATAATATTAACTTCTACATTGATTTATGAAATTCCAACATTGAATAAAATTTGCTGTTACATCTCCTGTGAAAACCGCAGTAAGAGAAAGTCGTAGATGTGTTTTTATGATAGATTTTTTATATATTACCTCTTATCCAATATTGTTCCACCTCCTGCCATCAATAACCTGGAATACTGTGGTATTTTCTGTTCATAGGTAAGCAATACAGCTTTAAATTTACTATAAACACCCACTTTACCAAATTCCGTTCTCTGGATACGCCACCTATATGCGGACATAGCCAAATGATATTCTGTACTACCAAAATTCAAAGTTGGCAAACGATCCCTAGATCTCTCATTGCCCCATTCATAATCTTCTTCCTATTACAATCATAAAAAGTATATGTACATATGTTAAATTAGTAAAACATTAGGATGACAATATAACTGTTTATATAATGTAAACTATTCCTTAACACTCACTGGTAAGAATGTTCTAGCTTGATAGCAGCTCGTTAAATATGATATATGTAATACCCATTTTCCACTGGCTAAGCAACATAATAATTTTTCCGATCTGACTGGTTTATCTATTATAAGATGAGTAGTCTGAGGATCATAATTGGCTGAGGAACTAATCTCCCCACCGAGATTATGTATAATGCTTTCATATTTATCTCGTGGATTCTGAAAACGTCAATAATTCTCTTTTATTTCAAATATGAGGAATGTTTTATTGTAGACATAAGCAAGTTATAGATATTTCAAAAAATGCATGCAAGTTCTAATGCATTTGCATCGACCTTCTACGAAATTAAAAAAAATAATAATCCCTGAAAAATATTTGAGTTTATTGATTGAGTCCGCGTCAGTGGTGTGGTAGAAACCGACATTTCGCCCATATTACAATGAGTTTCTTCAGAGTCGTTACACCTTGAAAGCTAATGAAGAAGCTCACAAATGGGCGAAAATCGGTTTCTATCAAACCACTGATGCGGTCTCAACCGGAAACTCAAGTGCTTTTCACAAAAATGGCCGCGGAAACCTAAGAGATAAAAATAATCCCTGCTTTAATAATATTCTTGTTCTTGTAAACAATTCTCAAATTATATACACTTATTTTTAAATATAAGATTTCATAAATTTCCTATATAATTCTTCATTGTATTGAGATACTTATTAAACAATCAGCTTTTCTACAGGTGTACTGAATTAGCTGTACTAATACCGTTGGACGAAGTGAACAGCCATTTATTCAGGAATCCTGGAGTTTGTGTACATCCTAGTCTAACAATATGAACAACAATCCGTGATACAATCACAAATACATTAAAAAAATGAGGGAGCTGATATGCGCGCAACTACTTGGGTTTAGTTGTACCACAGTCAAATTCTATAGACGACACTACATTCTACAAATACAAACCACCCGCCTCAATAGATCGTTTGGTTCAGCAATGGAACTAGTCTTATTGTGGCTATTCCTTCTATAAATCTTCTAGTTATAATAATCATACTACTATGTTTATAACAAATACTACATTTTCACAAAGGATTATCAAAATTATTTTCAATTTCAATTTCACGGGCAGGTGGGAAGTACCTTTTTTATTCGGTTAAAAGAGATATTTTAATTATCAGAGATATTTTCCGTGATATATTGCTTCATTTTGTGGTCTTCGGCCGCTTTGGGAGTTCGCCAGTCATCAGGATGTCTTGATAAACAGTGTAATAACATAGACATGCACCGAGCAAAATCAGTTGATACACTGTTTTAGAAAGTATTTTGTTATAACCTAACTGTTTAAGAAGTTTATATCTGATTATTCTTGACTTTACCTTCTTACCTAATTAAGGCCAAATGTTGTTACCATTTTTAATCCCTTAATATAAAAGTCTTATATACTGAAGTAAACGATGTCTACCTCACATAAAAACTAAAACTGACTAAAGTAGACATTGTTTAATATATATATATATATACACTGGCTTTTATATTAAGGGATTAAAAATGGAAACATGTGGCCTTAATCGTATGGAGGACCCCTTCTTAACCAGTTAGATTTTAGCAAAACACTTTCTAAAACAGTGCATAAATTGATTTTACTCTGAGCAAGTTTGTGTTATCACACTATTTATCAAGAAATCCTGATGATGGGCGAACGCCCGAAAGCGGTCGATGATTACAAAATTAAGCAGGCTATTACGGAAAATCGCCGATGCTTTACGGTTCTGCGGACCCAACCAAGTCCTATATTAGTACAACCTGTCCGATATTTATCCTGTAAATTGCATGTATTCCTTGAAAACCTACAAGATATTCTGTATTCGTATACAGTAAGTATTCCCTTTAGTGTAAGGTCTTGTGTACCCTATATAGAAAAACCGTAGTAGCCTATCTCAAGGATCCTGGCGACCGTTTGGTACTCCAGCTACAATGGGACTGACGTACCTAACATTCACCTAAAACAAATAGGGCATGCCCTATTTATCTGGTTGAAGTGTGCTACCTAGGTTTACAGCACCCGCAGACAAACTTTGGCCTACCATACACCCAGTCACTCACAACATATTCTATACTTTAAATTCATTATATATCCGATCATACGTTACTAGGACCTGCAAAAGATCTGGAAGTCGCAGTGGATTATTTTGTTTAGCCCCATCTCTACTGCACTCTTAATATATCTTCCTGACCTTCAACCCTTTCACAGCCACCTAATCTACTTCCTCTCTAGTTCATCACCAAACACATTTCCATCTACTATATACTTTTGCAGGCGATTATATAAGATATCGCAGATTTTGCAAGGGCGCCAAACGTATCACAGATTGAGAACTCCCGAATAGATATAGCCATTCGCTCTTTGTATCTGATGATCAGTTAAAGCTTTATTACTAATATATATACAGATTAATCTATATAATAAAAATTTAATATAGAAGTGCCAATGTATATAACCTTCTTATATGTTTACGTAGTGATGTTTGGAATAAGGCTAACAAAAATATGCAGAAAAAAGAGGGAAAAACCTGCAGCTTAAGGAAAATATTAAGACAGGATGTGCTTCAAGTCTTTTATGCCTGTAATGTGTGAATAAGGATCGTAGGAGGCTATTTCAAGGCAGAGTGATTTGGGATGACAGTCTAGAGTGGAAAGGAGTTTCTGGAGACGATTTTGGATGAAGGAATAAACTGGGATTATGGAAAATTTTACACAGAGTTGATCGATTTTAGTCGTGGTGAGTCAGTCGCTAGTTTTAGGAATTTGTTCTGGATTATCTAAAAAATTTTGATGTTACTGTTACTACTCCAGGCAGAGGAAGCGTAAAGTTACATCGGACTGATGACGACTTTGTACAGTAGGAGTTTATTTTGTCATTTTTTAATCGTGTGACAGTAATGGAAAGAGTAGTATTATAGTCATTTTTCTAGAATTCACTTTGTCTTATACATGGGTCGTGAAGTTGTCTAGAGTATTTGACGTTGTTGGTCCTAAGGGTCAAAGTAGTGTTGTATTTAATTTGTCTGTTGATTGTTGGTCTACGTTTAGTAAACAGTATGGTGTTAGTTTTATCATGATTTATTTTTATTTTCCATTTAGTACAGTATTTAGTCAGTTTGTCTACTGCAATTGTAAGTATGTTAGCAAGGTGTCAAATTCTCAATGATGTTGCATTCAAAGCAACATCATCAGCATACAGAGGGCTAGGATGAGTATGACGGGACCCACGGGACAGAAGCTTGAGGAACACCTGTATCTGATGAGAAATATATCTACTCACAGGAATATTTGACAACACAAACACTCTTCTCTCTTTAGGTCTACTTTCTTCTTCTTCTTCTTCTTCCTTTGTCTCATCTTCAACAAGGTCGCCTTCTTTGGCATTTGATTTATCACTCTTACTATTTTTGGTGTTCTCATTTGAAAAACGCTTTGATGGCTGACTGCTATCATTTTCTGAATTTTTTGTCTTCTAAAATGAAAGAATGTATAAATATATTAACTAATGAAATTTATAATAATTAATTTAGATTTCGGAGATTTTTTTTTTTTCTGCGATAGTCTGTACTTCATTTTGTGGCCATCGAGTTTTTTCCGATTTTCAGGAAGTCCTGATAAATAATATAATATCGACATTGTAAAGATCCCCTGCGCACCTTGAATTATCTTATTTGATTAGAGACAGAATTTTTATAGAAAATATTATTACCAGTATTTAAAAACTGCGGAAGTTCTAACTATTAAGATTCTACAAGTCTTCCAACAATTAGCCATAAAATATAATATCATTTCGGGGTGTAAGTTGGTAACACTTTATAGTAAATCAGAGAGCTTCTTAAAATGTATAGTATTTAGTTAATTAGGTAAATAAAAAATAAATAATTTTACCGCATTGTCATTAGCCACTGTCCATCCCCAATCTACTGAATTATTAGGTACTTCTGGTGACCTTCGTTTCAAGCCTATAAGAAAAAAATTAAAAAAAAAAAATCAATAAAAGGAGTGTCTTTGTTATAAATTAACTTACAATCATACAACTTAAAAGTAACTTTTAATTAAAAGAAAGTAAAAAGGGTTATGCATTTAGAAAATTGGTTAGCATCAAATATCTAGAGGAAGAGAACCTAAACTATGATACTTTTGAGGGAAAGCGAGAGAGATCTTGCGTTTCCTAAATGTAATTTTTCATCGTAAAATGTTTCAAACAAAAGTAGCCTATGCATAAGTATTTGGTCTACACCACAGGAGTTTAAAGGAACAGGTTCGTATTTTTGTTGAAAAAATAACGGCAAGCCAAAACATTCCATTCAGTAGTATCGCAAAACAAAAGATTCCAAGTTTCAAATATTTCACTGAATTACTGTTTTTATTATGTTGTATTAGGGGGTTAGGTGAGTTTTTTAGCTTAGAATTTGAGTTTTTAAAGCAAAGAGAATTTAGTAATGTTTTTGGATAATTCCATTTTCATCAAATCAAATTGAAACATACTTTTTAATTGCAGTTTCTCTTTATCTCCACCACAAAGAATTTTACAAAGCTTCATGCAGAATATTTTTTTTATTTTTTTAAAGAATTTATCTAAAGTAATTTATAAGTTTTTATCTGGGAGGAGAGTTTACTAATATACTGTGAAGTTTATTGTTTCATGTGTAATCAACTAATATTAGTTCAATTAAATGTTAAGCGGGTACATTCTTTTGCCATATAATTTTATGAGCCTACACTAAATATAATGTTGAAAATAGGGACAACGATTTGTGAGGCTTGTATTGTTATGTAATTGTACCATTATCCAAAAAAAAATTTCTGTCATAGCTTCTCTCTTACTCCTAAGAAAAGCATTGTAATGGTGTCAAATTTTCGACATTGCGTCATTACCGGAAATACAAGTTTTTAAGGTCCCCTGAGTCCAAAAAAAGTGGTTTTTAGAAAATGGTGTGCGTGTTGAACAGCATAACGAAATATACCAGATATAATACCGGATAAAATCCCAGATGCTATCTTAGTTGATTGACAAAGTTAATTAGAAATAAAAAAATTGCCAAAATTCCGAGTTTCAAGAAAATTAGTAAACCGGAAGTGCGTTTTTACTGAACAGTTGTCGCTATTTTCTTCATAAAAACACCAACGAATTTCATTAAATTTGGTATACTAACTATAAAATTTGCCAATTACAATTTTGTAGACTCCAATAAGAGAAAGTTGTGTGAGTGCTTCACACTAGATTTTTCCTTACATATACAAAATGTTCATAATAACGTCATTAATCATTAAGAAGATATGAATATAAGTAATACAATTATTATTATAAAATTAAAAACAAGTTTGAATATAAATTAATTTTCAAGAGAGGTACGCGTTTCCTAGAATGTTCTCAGGATAAATAGTGTAAATGTTGTTTGTTAGCTGGGAAATGTTAAAGACTTGGGGAGAAGTGGCTAGTTCATTTCTTTTCCTACGGGTAATCATGTTATAATCACAAGTGGATAAAAAACCTAAACCGCTAATACTATTCTGATATGGGGTTTACTATTTAAAACGACACTAAGTAATAAACAGCAATAAATTATTTTTTTAGATGATTTTAAAAATGAAACTATACTTTGGGCAACATTTTTGTCCACAAATTCATAATCATTGCCAGATGATGCAGCTTTTTTAGCTTCCAGTATTCGACTGGCCAATCTTTCGGACATGACACCTCTCTGTTGGGTTGGTGAGTATTCTTCATCACTGGATTTATCACTATTCACTTTGGATTCTTTTTCTGTTTCTTTTCTAGATCATCAATTGTAAAATTAAATATTAAAAAAAAAAAAAAATAGCGATTCACATTTTAATTGCAATAAAAATGTGAAAAAACTTATTCATTAAAACAAGTTAACTATAATACCTTAGAGGAGTTGCCTGATTTTGTTCTTGATTTTGTTTACGAAAACCAATCCTAATTTGTGAACACTGGAAAACATGAACAAAATGTTGTATAAAATAAGAATAAAGAGAAATTCCAATTCCAAAGGGACATTAAATGGGCTTCTCAAAAAACAGATTAATTTTTTGCAAACAAGCAATAGAGTGTTTTCAAGTGGGGATGTTTACTTGGGATATGGAAACTTTTAACTAGATGATAATGATTTAATGTCAATTGCATAACTTGTAATAATATTAAACAAAAAGTATTTGAATTCGGTTCAACCTTAATGATCTTTGGGCAGTTTACTTCCAATAGGGGAAGAGGGGAACCGATTTACTTCCACTTTTACCTACGTAAGAGGTAATACTTATTACGATCTCCTCAAATTTCCATTGGTAAAGCCATTGGTAACTTTGAACAGTTGTATTCTATAATTGATTGAAATGGGATCTATGTTCATTTAAGATTGTTTACTTAAAATGACTTCCCCAACAAGTTCCCGAATTTTTTTGCTTATACTTTTTTACTTCAAACTTATATATGTACATATATATAGGGTTTTAAGCATTCCTCTACAGTACTAATTTAACTCAATGTATGGTTCCATGTATCACTTATATAATATTAATATGCGTATGAAGTATTGCTAGAATTCCAAATTTGAACAGAACGGTTAAACGGAAGTGCAACATTACAGAATAGGTTTTTGAGTTTTTTAGAATTATCTCAAAAACAACTAGAACGATTTCCTTTAAACTTGGGATGCTAACTACACGGACATAAACATATCACTTTCCAAAAAAAAAAAATATATATATTTTTCAGGGCTTTTACTGGTCTGTCAGTTTGGTTTAAATTTAAACTGCACAAGCTTTGTTGGTTTTGTCAAGGAGGCGCTTCACACAAGTCCACTCCACTATAAAAGCACAATCCCCACCCTATTTTTTTTTTGTTATGGCCCAACTAAACAATTGTAGCTGCAATTTTAAACATTTTTTTTTTTTTTTAACGGAGAAAAAGTGTGTTAGTTAATTGGAGTAAGAGAAAGTCGTGTGAGTGTTCCCAGCAGATTTTTTTCTCTAAAATTTGACAGCCCCTCTGTTTCAACCATAACAAGCCTTGTAGCGACAGTTTAAATTTTATCCTGACAGCTCCCCCAGAAACCCTCCAACATCAGTTTTTCTGAAAAATGTTTCGAATAAAAGTGATATGTTTTTATCTGTGCAGTTAACATTCCAAATTTAAAGAAAACTAAAATGAAAAATATTTCAAAAATTGAAAATTATGGGGAAACTGAAACTTAATATTCCGTTTAGTTACCACTATAAGATCCAACAGGAAGACTTCGGTCGGTCAAAAGATGCCAGCCGTAGTTGCAATTTTACTGACTTTTTCCTTTTGTTTTCTTTTAACTTTGTATACCAACTCCACCGCTATAAGCTTATCACTTTTATCTTTTATTTGGTTTTACATTTTCTGGGTAAATTGAATTTTGGGGGATCTAGGGGAACAATGAACTTAGATATCCCCCCTCCCACTAAATTCTCCTGACTATATGTCTAGAGGAGAATTGTAGTTGTTTAGAATTGTAGACAATTTGAAGAAAAAAGATTAACCAAACGTGTGAATTTTCAGAATGGAATTTATTCGTAAACTGAACAATTTTTTTATGAAATTTGAAATGAATATGTATATATATTTCTTTATATATATTCTAATATATATATATACACATTTCTTTTAAGTGGCTATGTGGAAGCTGGGATGCTAGGCTCATAATATAATGCCTGTGTTACAATAACGGTTCCGGTATGTGGTAGGAAGTAAGGCAACTAAACTTCTGGAAATTTTTTTTTTTTTTTTGAAAATCAGTATTGTAAAAAGTTATGTTGTGAGGCGCTTCAATAAATGTTTTCATATAAAAAATGGATAATTCATTTTTTTTTTTTTTTTAATCACCTCGGAGGAACTTGCCAAATTTCGCCTCTTCACTGTAAATGATTCATCATCCTTTTCCTTGATTGCTGAAGAAGCTGGCTGAAAACAAAGAAACAATGTTTTATACATCGTTCATACTATTGAATTTGATAAAATAATATTTTAACATAATAAACCATTATAAAAACCATAACATTATAAAAACCTTCTCATTTTCATCAACGACTACTTTATCCCCTTCCATTTCTACTAAATCCTAAAACAAGTAAAAACAAATGAAATAATTTTTTTTTTAAATAAATTAATAATTTTTTTTATAATTTCGTTTATTGATTTAATGCAAATACAAAATAGTGTTATAAACAATAGTAACAAACCAATGGTCATAAGACCGTTAGGTGTACCCCATACTGCTTAAACGTAACAAATAAATCAACATAACAAGTAAGTATAATAATTAAATTATTAAACAATTTGAAAGTAAGAAACATTGCAACATTTAAAAATGGTATCGTTATTTATTCGCTAAACAATTTTTTTTCTCAATTCATAGGCTTTCTTTACATCGTAAGCAAGCGGATCCCAGCCGCAGCCACCATTGATCACACCCCTCCTCTGCTACTAAAACAGTCCTACCCAGTAGGACAATGCTCTCTAAGTTGATATAGGCCGGAACATTCAAATAGAAAATGAAAAAGGTCCTCCTTGCACTATTTCACCCCATTGCACATTGGGCAGAAGGTATCAGGTTTGCAAGAGGTGCAAGTTAGATTCAACATCTCTGATCTTACATTAATAATCAACTTTTAAATCAGAAAATTATCCAAATTTAAATAATGATTATTCAAATCGATTTTCAAATGCGCATACAGTAAATGGTTTGAAGTGCCTTGAGCTCTGGGTATCAACTGCTTGTGTTCCTTATTAATTATACATTTTAACAAAACATCAGACAGATCAACCCATTGACTCACATCAATACTAGTAGCATCAATTAAATTCAATTCATTTAAGAGGATCAGCCATTCTTTAGTCCAACAAATCTTTTTATTTATTATTGACATTGCTAATATTTTTGGCAACTGGTTATTGTCCATTACATTTACAATTTTTTTAACCTACTTCATATAAAGGCGGAAGGTGTACGCAAACATGCTATTTACATTCAAATAATAAAAAATAATATGGCAGACAGTAAACTCTTTAAAACATTCTCTGACACTTTTTTAGTAATTTTCATATTGTCTCCAACGCCAAACTTGAGCGCATAAAACATTATTACACGAGATGCAGCGTAAAATATTTTCAACTTTGAATCCAATTACACTTATTTGAAAAGAGAATGCTATTAAAAATATTTAGCGCTATTTTAGCTTTACTTATCTGTATCGTATGTTGTTGGCAAAATTTAAATTTAATGTGAATTTAACTCCTAAATAATCATATTCTTTTACTATTTCAAATAAATTGTTCTGATAGTACCACTTTTCGTTTTTTGCTGTCTTTTTTCTGTTGTGCGTTTGTTCTGTGTTTAAAAATTACGATTTTCGATTTGTTAAGGTTCACTTGAAAGTTCCACTTTTCACAGTAGCTTTCTAAGTTGTTGGCGAATTTAGTCCGCCTCATTATGACTATATGTAAATTAATAATTTTAAATACACAAATGTTAATAATCTTACCGAAGAAAGATCTGCACTTGAAATATTGGTACCTTTCAACTGGAACAGAGAAAAAGGGAATGCATTGTTTAATTGAAATCCCTGGGCAATAAACATCCAAGAAACTTTTCAATATATGGATGGGTCTGCAATATTGGATAACAATTGGTATTTTATCCGTTGTAGCATGCATATTTCTAATATTCCTGACTTGTTTCGGATTTTCATCCATCATCAGTGTTAATTTATCAAGTTCGTGTAGAATGTTTACTTCAACGTAGTATTTCTGTTCATAACAGAAATATTACATTGAAGACAACCCTCAACACGAACTTGATAAATTTACTTTCGGACTAAATACCAGATCCAAGAAACTCTATAATTATAATTAAAAACGAACTTACGACAAGTTCTCCATTCTGTAATTCAATGTCTTGATGAGATTTTTCATGTGCCCATACTGAAAATGGCCCCTATAATAAAACAGTAAAATACCGTTGTTATCAGTACTAGTAAATTAGTAAAAATACATTAAAAATAAAAAACAAATAAAATTACATCAGGAAGAAGATTCCCAGTTTCCGGTTCTATACCGTCGATTTTCGCACCACCAAATTTCACCCACAACTGGTTCAATAAGACATTTAGAGGCTATAAACAAAACAGAAATAAATTTTAAGAAATTCCAACAAGAGATCAGCAATGTTAGTAATGTAGCCAAATCACATACAAGCCAAATCACTGTGCTCCAAAAAAATCTACTGAAGTTCGTTTGCCTTGATTGCCAGTGTTTGTAAAGAGAAAGTGTACAATGTGTAGTCAATGATTTGTACAATCTCAGTATGTGTGGCGGTAATCTGGAGTCTGCTTGTGAGTATGGTAATATCCAAACAGTTAACACCTATCAACTACCTCTGCAGGACCGAGATATAAATATCATATTGTGTAGTTTTAGAATAGTTTGTAAGATTAGATGTAGGGTTTTCTCGTACCCCCCAGGAATATTGTGAACTGAGGGGCGTAAGAGTGTGCATGATTGAATGTACGAGCTCAGAGTGCAAGGGTATAAATAAATTTCAACTGCATTGGAATGAATGGAAGATAGGTTACGATAGATATACATTGGGTTCTTTGTCCTCCCAGGAATATCGAGTACTGGGGGACCTGTAGGTTAGGATTAGCTTAGTTAAGTTCATTTCTATTGTTTCGGGGCGTCACACTCAGCGTTAGGGGTTAGGTTAGGGGCTTCTATATAGATGGGTATGTGCGAGAGCCCAGGGACCGCCCACCAAGTTTGCGTTTTTCAATTTATGTATATAAAATGTAAACATATGTATATATACATTTGCATGACTGGGTGGTGGGTGTCAATCTAAATATAGTTCATATTGCTAGGCTGGAATAATTGCAGGGATGCCAAGTTATCTCTGAAAAACGTGGGCAGCCCACTATCCCCTAAGAAGAGTGCTTACCTAAAAGCACCTCAACATATGTTCGGATCCTCATAGGACCAGCAGAGACAGTGACGTGTACAACGATTAGGTTAGTCGTATCCAGACACACGTCTCTAGCTTTTCGCCACACACACACACACACACACACACAAACAAACAAATACACATACTCACACACTCGTCTCCATTTATAAACATAGTTGTTTAAAGGTGACTTCATAAAATGTATAAAACAATAATATGCAAGAGTATCAGTGGTGGACTCCTGCAGGATATTGTAGTTTAAGGAGAAATCACCGTGTATGGCACATGTATGAAGAGAAAACAGCGCCCATTATTTCATTAAAGATTGTTTAGGTTGTGAAGAGATTAGATTCAAGACCTCTGGAAGGAAAAGATTTTCTATCTGTGTTTGTTGTCTGTGTTTTTGTTCGAGAAGCTATGCAGTCCTCCCTCAGATAAGCAACAATAATAACAATAAAGGAACCACAATTGATATTCTAAACTACGGAAGGCCATTTCTCTATACATCCCTAACAATTTTCTTTCTATTCACAGATAACTTTTTTTTTAGTTTATAATCACAGACAAAAATTGTAATTTAAAGACAAAAACCTCGAATAAATGATATAATTATACTGAACTGTGCTTGGCCTTCGTTTACGTGAAAATATAGGACTACCACTGTACAGATCCGGCAGATTATCTATCCATTTCTTCCAACGTTTTCTCGTCTGTGGACTTGGTGTACCATCAGTAAATACTTGTCCATAAGGGCTATCCGGTGTGTCTACATGTCCAGGCGATGGACCAACGGACAAACATGATAACTGTAAACAAACCACAACAACATTGGACATAGATCGGATTCCTTTGGTTACATTTAATGTACACGTAATTTTTGGAAAGATTGGTCTTATCCACTTACCCTTTTCCTGTCACTAGTTGACAGAAAATCAGGCCTTTGTTCTTCGACAATTGATTCATTAGGAGCCAAAGAAGATCGGGACGATTGCAATTTCGATTTCACTGTTCGTGGTGTCTGGAAGCTGCAGAATTCTTCGGCCTCTGTATTAGTCTTCTCCTGTTCTTGAGGCATGGTATCTTCATATAAAGCTGTGGATATTGTTTTTTTCATTTCTGCTTCCTTTGCTATATTAACTGAAGAACTAGAAGTGGAAGGCTTTGTAAATTCTATGTTGGGACGTTTTATATTTAATATTAATGGTGTTTTCTCCACAATAACAGACGGATCTGCACCTGATGTACCCGTTTCTGATGATGTTTTTAGCCGTTTTATTGCCGGATGATCATCTGCTGATGTGGTTGCATTAGTTGTTACTCCATCTTGGAAAGTAATAATAGCAATAATAATCACAATCGCTAATAAGATACTCAAGGGGGAATCTCTGCGTCTAACTGAGATCGTATTCTTTACCTAGATCGGGGCGATAGTTCTCTTCAGGTTGTCTGATACCTGTAGCTGCACAAGAAGATAGCCAATCCTTAGAAACGGTCGGCAAGCCCCACTTTTTTGCAGCTGCATACTTACTACCCTGTGGCGACTTGCACACTAAATGTGTAGAACGTAGTACACCCTTATCAGGATGATCCTTACGAGAGAATGAATCTTGAACACTGTGTTAACAAAATTAAAAACAAAAAAAATTCAAAAACTTTTTCATGATAAAAGAGGTTAAAAGAGTTATTATAAACTCACACAGCGCCAAGAGAGGTAGCAACATGGCCAATATAACTTCTTTCTTTACCAATGAATCCAGTAATACAGAGTGTGACCCCTTGCAAAGGACTACAGCCTCCCTTCATTACCAGAGGCTGATGGTAATACTCTACTGGCAGCACTTTTGCTTGTTCCCAGCAATCTTCCTAAAGAGATAGTTTAATTGTAAGATGTTCTAATTTAAATCATTATTAAAACAGAAATCGTACAGTGAAGAAACATTCTGACAACGCAATTAACTCTTCATTAGAAATCTTATCGTCTCTAATGGAATTCTAGCAATTCTTCGAGGGTACATTAATATTATGTAAGTGATAAAACCATGGAATAGATCGATGGCGGATACTGCATTGCGACCTGAAAGATCAATTGTGCCCCTCTGGAGCCCTTATCAGTCCACTACCCTTCACCGGGCAGTGAGCTGTAGAGACTCCAAAGAAGAGAAAATTTAAGGGCAGTACTGCTGGACTTGAACCCGGGACTTCCCGTTGCTAGTCCAGCGCGCTACCACTGAGCTAATCCTTTCCCTAGAACCATACACTGAATTGAAGTAATACTTTAGGGGAAAGCTAAACATTACTGTTTCCCCTCAAGGCTCAAAAAATCAATTTCCTCGGAAAATGTTTCAAATAAGTCAGTACTTATGTTTGTAGGCGTTACAGGAAGATGTATGCAATATTTATGTATATTTTTCCAGGATGTTTCAAATAAAAGTCGTAAGTTTATATATATCTAAAATTTGGATGAAATGGGTTTCAACAAACTCGTTTGGAACCGTTTTCAAGAAAATCATAGAGAACAGTTGCGGTTGGCTGACTTTGCTCAAACCTTTACGTCGAACGTAATGATGATGAAAATAACCAATAGAACAAACAAACAACCAACACACACACACAACCGTACACACATAATCCCCAGAACATCATACATTTTTCCCAACAAAATGTACTATAGATATATGTATGTAGTGTAACGCAGCCAGTAGTGCCATCTAGGAGAGAAGGCAGGTACCTAAGGTTCTCTTAGTGCGCGCAGGAAGCGCTGGCGGCGCTCTAGTTCTCTCTAGAAGAATCGAGGAAGTCCTAGAAGATTCCCCACCGGTATAAATAGTGGGACCGCAGAGAGTTAAGAGAGTTACAAACAAGTCACTAGTTTGTGAAAACTGTATAAAAAGTGAACAAAGTGAACTTTTGTGGTTTAAACTGTAAAGTAATTATTATTAAGTGTTGTATTTTGTAATTTATTGTGTATAACAATAAACTGGTGTTTTCTTTATTGAAGTTTAGAGCATTTTATCTATACGAACCCACTTAAAACTAGTTGCAGTAGCTAGTTTAGAGGGGAAAACGTTACAGTATTATACGTTACAGATATACGTTACAGACCATTACATTTTCGTTGCATAATATCCTCAAAACAATTATTTCCGGTGAAAAAATCAAATTTCAAAAATTAATACGATCGCAATATTTCCTCTTAAAGCAATAAGAGAAACTAAAACCATTAAAGTAAAGTAAATTTATATACATAAACTGATTATGCCTTACTATCCACAAAACTGTGACTGTTTCCATTGAAGAAAATTTCTCGGGAGTTCCATCCAGTGGTACTACAGCATAATCGGCAACACCTTGAAACTGTGCTGGATTCACTACACAGCCACCAACTTCTTCAATTGGTGCAATAATTGGACTGGGATCTTCAAAACCAACTACCATAAACAGTAAACCTGAAAAGATATTACAGCAATAAATATAACAAAATTCCGTTCTTTTCATATGTCGCTTACTAAAAACATTGCATGTTTAATACTGAACAATGTGTATAATACTATAAGATCAAAAGGACATCTATGTACCTTGAAAGTACGGTCCTTGGTTCATGGTTGACATCTCGCTGGTACCTGTAATATTATTCTTATCTGGCTCTTTCGTCCTAGCAGTAATAAGTTGTCCTTCATTAGATTTACTAGAATTTTTTTGCACTTGCTTTTCATTCTTGCTTTGCTGGAATTGAAATTCCGAAGATAATTTGTTATTAATATCATCTTTTTCGTTGCCCTCAATTGTAGGGGATTTATTTGCATCACCATTACTTTTTAGCTCCATCATACTATTTTCATTCATCGTACGATCTATGGAATCGGTAAAATGTAAATAACGATTAAATGAACAACATAACATAGGCCCATAAAATAATAATTTCCTACTTGGTCTATAAGCTTTAACAAAGAGCTTTCTAGAGGTATGCTTGAGCGTGGATACTGGAGTGGTTCCATTCATTGAGTTCTCAAGAGCGTCACTTGGTTTTTTGAGAAGCTCTATACCCTGAAATTTAATGACATGTTAATAAGGGTATTTTTCTTAAACTGGATATTAATTTTTTTTTTTCACTTAAAATGAGTACGCATTCGAAAAGCTGCCATACCTTTGATCCAAGAGGAGACGACAATTGTGGGGGACATTCACTAGGACCTTTCCCGCCATTTGACTGCAGACACAGATACTGCTGTACAGGAGCTAAACCTTTACATTTAATTGATGCTAACAACCATTCCACACTGACCACATGAGGTCTAAAAACATAATAAGACCAACAGTCAATCTCCTTCAAACTTGGAATTTTTCAAACAATTTTTTATACATAAATGCAATAGTTGGAAAGCATTACATATATTGATTTTTAAGAGAACTTTATACAAATGATTATTTACAGAGTAGATCAATAAGCAACGCTTCCAACAAACTCGAAAAATACACTCTATGAAGTTTAGAGATTATAAATGTTACAAAAAAGGATGATAATTTATAAAAATATCGTCCCAAGATTGAAGAAAATCTTCGAAACTGTATTCAAGATAGTCCGGTAAATCCGGCAGAGAAAAATTGCACATCCAATTGATCTATCTTAAAATTTTCTTCAAACTTGGATTACTAGCAATATATTTATAGTAGTATTACTTATTTTATAGTTAGAAGTACTGAAAATCTTCTTCAAATAGGATTTGAAAAATCAGATTTAGAAAAGTAGGGGCAAAATTAACATTGTCACTTCTCCAAAATTTCCGAATATTCAAAGAAGTATTTCAAATAAAAATAACAGAGTTATATCTCCAATAAAAAAATTATTAGATACTTTCGAGAAACTTGCGAGAAATTGGAAAAAAATCTAAAGATGCACTCCCTAAGACATATTTTCATCAAAACCTTCGAGTAGGTTTCCGAAGCCTAAATCGCGCCCTGTTGAATCCATCCGGCGTTTTCCTTTTTGGATTGAAAGCAATTAAAAGTTTTTTACTAGAGATGGGGAGCTGGTCCAACTCCAAACTCCCAACCTGGAGGACCAGAAGTTTAATATCGGGCTACCTACCCCTAGATTGGCTGCCTTCACTGCGGCTAAGAGCCCCGTCCGCCCTAAGGGCAAACTGAAGGAGAAAAGGAGAATGGGAAAGAGGAATTAGAGGAAAACGCCCTCCATCCACGGACAGTGGGGTCTCTTTTAGTCGCCTTTTACGACAAGCGGAGAAAGCCGTGCGACTATTCTACCCCGGAACCCACACGGGGTTTAAAGTTTAATTATATATATTTTTTTTAACATCAGTTCCTTACTATTATTTTCTCTTACAGGTGTGAGAAAAATATTGCGAATTATACTTTATAATTATAATTAAAGTTTAATTATGAAGTATAATTCGCTATATTCTTCTTACTCCTGTAAGAGAAAATAATAGTAAGGAACTGACATTCAAAACAATGGTATTTGGAAAGACAACTCCAAGATATAGGGATAAAGAAATTGAACAACCTTATGAATGACAATTTGGTAGAATGTTTTACTGGTAAGGAGCACAAAACTGGAGATATCTAAAGCTTGTGGAAGCACACCCTGCCACGGAAATGTAATTGTGGAAAAGTTCACTACGAATTTTTGGTATGGAATGAGAAGAAACAGAAAAGTAAGGAAAATAATGGAGATGACAGGAAAGTTTTGAACGTTGGGAGGAGAAGACATTACAATGGTTTGTGCTTGCTCA